>CACSLJ010000073.1:0-95698 GCA_902706625.1 Albugo laibachii
GCTCACTAGTTTAGGCGCTTCATGCCGAGCAAAATATCTCGATAAGCTGCTAATGACTGAGCGCGAACGTCCGCCGAGGTAATCTGCCCGCTCGACAATTCTTCTCTGACGAGACATGTCTTGAAAAGCGCGAATACTTATATGTGAAAGGGTGCGAGCATTGGAATAGACGGAGTGACTCCCTGGAAGCCTACGCAGCCATGATTGAATGTAACGGTCACAGAAGGTAACTACCGGCTTTAATTAGTTGTAGTGGACAGCCAAGTACACTACCCAAAAATACCTCTATAAAGCTATGATACATAAAATGGCGAAGGTTTGAGTGAATAACTCCTTTTCTGACTTCTATGTTGTGGACTACCTAAAGTAGAGTAACGTACAACGAGGTGTGAATGCCGAGCGTCCCTAAACCTAATGCCTAACCTTAGGTCGTTTAACACAATCAACCTCATCTTACTGTCTCTTATGAATAGTATATTGGGAGAATCGTTCCATACCATGATATCCGACCCATCGGATGTTTTGAACAAAATGGTACACAGTACCAATGCTGTACATATCACGTAGAAAAACACAACAATAGTCTTCCAGCGTATTGTAGAAGAAGGTCTGCATGATGGAAATGAAACGCAATTGCACATTTTTACTCGTCTCAATATTGCTAACACGGAATTCCGTCCGATCACTGCGGTTAAAACACTGTCATTTCTTTCATCTAGCCCCTCCCCAACCCCCCCTGCTCGTGTTGCTAAAATAGCTAGGTACAGTATTATAGTTTCAAGATCGACATCCTCAGACTGGACGAATCTCAGGAAAGCATTCACAGCAGTAGCTCTTGCTCGCTTGGTGTTCCCAGGCAGCAGATCATCCAAGCCCATGGAATGGTCGGACCTTGGGCAAATATGTGAATGATATGTGTTACACTTGATGCTTGTATTGGAATACACATATTTGAGCTAAACCTCCGACCCACAGATATTCAGGACTGACCTAGCCCTATCCTTTATAAATGAATGAAATAAAACTACGTGTTAATGTGATTGACTATATATGTATATGTATGGCTTTAATTGGCTTAAAGTGATAATGCAAAAATTAAGTGTAGTCGGACAAACGATGATATTTATCCATATCACTCACTCTCCTTCTACATCACTCACCTTCTTCAATCTGATTGGCTAAATAAGTTCAAATCACTCACGTCGTTGATCAAGGAACACGATATTGACTTTACGTGTAAAAAAGCTCTGTTTATTTCCTTTGTTGCATGTCTTCTATTTTCCTTTGCTAAATTCTGCTGCAAAATCGAAAGGAGAGGTCATGCGCGCATTCTGCAACTTCGCGTGCATTGTGACAGATCCTCTGCATAATCCACTTCGTCTATGTGTAGCTATCCCTCCCTCTGCCTTAACTGCCAAGGATGATGCAACATGCTCAAATTCTGAAGGAAGCCGCCCAGTTGATTCAAACGACCTTACACGCCCTTGCACGCGCACCGGATCATGTATTGTCTCCACGGATGGCAAAGAAAGAACATGTCGATCAAGCATAGTCCTATATCGATGCAACGAATCTTCTCCCCCAACTTCTCATGAATACTTTCTAAGGCATCAGCCATGCAGACTACTTACTACCCTTGGTTTAAGACAATATGACTGAGGACTGTAGCCACCAGTGCTGGTTAAAATCGGCAATTTGGAGAGGGTTGTTTCCACGCATGCAGAAGTCAGGCAAGCATGGATAACTCATGGCTGAACGCAAATGTCCAAGGCATTCACCGATGCATTCACCAAGGCGCTCACCTATGAAAGTATACTGCTTCTGGGCGCCCCGAGAAGCAGCAACTGATACTTTGCCAACTACTGAAGCAAACGTTGGTCCTAGCTGCATATTCGTGATTGCCCGCTCTCTAGGCGAACCCACAAAAAAAATTAAAGCAACAGTACGCAAGAGCAATCAACGCGTCACGTCTGCCGAGGATCTGGTCACAATGCACGAAGTTGCAGAATGCGCGCACGACCTCTCGGCTTCGATGTCATAACAGAATTTAGCAAAGAAAAATAGAAGCCATGTAACAAAGAAAATAAACAGAGCTTTTTTACACCTAAAGTCAATATCCTGTGCTTTGGAGAGTTATAATTAACGACGTGAGTGCTATGAACTTATTTAGCCAATCAGATTAAGGAGGGTGAGTGATGTAGAAGGAAAGTGATTGATATAGAACGACTCTCCATTTTGGGTGATGAACAATGGAGGAATTCGATTGGCTAAATCTCTGCTGTCTCTTATGACTGATGTCAACTACAACTAATTGAAGCCGGTAGGATCAAAAGCTCAAATATATTTGCACCATAACACACTCAAAATCAAAATTTCCTCGTTCTACTGTATATCAAATTTGACACAGTCTATATCAGAAACCTTCGCAATTTAATACCTATTACGAATAATAACCTGCCAAATATGTTAAAAGAAAACTACTGTTCTGTACAGTACTGCAAGTCTGAGCAATATTCTTGCACTCTCAATAGAGAAAGCACTGCAACAAATGATTATTTATAATACTAAGTTTAAAAGGATTATCATATAGACTGTGCCAAATTTGATATACAGGCACCATTCTCATTAGTAACCATCAAATTTTGGTCCAAAAAGTATTTATTTAGGCAGGAAATGCAAACGCACAGGTATACACAACGAGGTTTTGGCCTTGGTCGCTTCTGTACTTTCTGGATCCAAACATCCGAGAAAACCATGCGCTCCAGCTTCGCGTTGGAGACGTAGCAGCGTCGCACAGGAGAGTTTTTCGAATCTTCTCCGCCTTCGCGTGCATCGTCTCCCACGTGATCAGTGGCATCTGCAGCAGCTCGCAGGGGTCGATCCAGAACACGAGAGCGCGCTCGAGGAAGGAACAGGACACATACTGATTTGATTTTCGTGCAGGGCTGGTGCGCACAGCTTCCTCAGTGACAGGCTTCTTAAACAGTCCAAGCAGAGTTCCGTGCGTTGGGTTCTTCGGAAGCTTAAACTCCAAGCCAGTCCATCTACTTAGCGCGCGCAGCAACAGCTTGGGGTACTCGCTGTGGCGCTTGTACAACATCAGCTTCTTCTACGCTGTTAGTCGTACGTGGGTGGAGGCCGATGGCATTCAGGTCGCTCAAGCTGTGTCACGTTTGTGTGCTGGCTTGTGGTGAGCTGATGGCGTAAAAACCTTCAACAAGTGCGCGGAATGTAAAAAAAACTATCGATTTAGGAAGGATATGCATTATTATTGGTGGTTACTAATGAGAATGGTGCCTGTAGAACAAGGAAATTCTGATATTGGCACTGAACGTGGTAGATGAGCCGTTCGAGCTGCGCGAGGAGACACGGCCGGTCTAGGGCGCGTCTGAGCTGAGGCTTAATAGAGATCATATCGTATCTCCGATGCCAGCTCTGAGCGGACGGACCGGCTTGAAGGACTCCTCGTAGGGGTGGCGCAGCAGCAAGCCCAGTTCATGGCAAATTAGCTGAAAATGTAAGACCAGCTAAATCGCCGGGCTGAAGCTACACCCACGCCATCCTCCGACCGCTCGTTTAACGGGTCAAGCGCGTTCACTGACCTCATCAGAGCGCTCGACCGTCGGAGCCCGCTTGATGAAGCGATGCCAAACGAATTCCCGACCGCTCCACGCATGCCTCCGCCTACCCAGCCGCCAAAAGCGTCTCAGTATTTTGTGTCGGCGATGAGCATGGGTTGAAGATACAGGAAGTTAATCGCGTAGTCCAAAAGAGGTATATTTTCAGAGTGTCTCTACTACCACTTATTCTAGGCGTACCTACGAGCAACCTCCTATCTCCACCGTCGATGCTCCGTAAACCGTCTCTTCTGTCGCTTGCTGTACTCAAAAGCAAATCTTGACAAGCAGCAGTTCCGAGGCGGCCAGAGACCTAGCGACATCCCACTCGATCAGACACCATCTTCCAACACTCCTCCCCAGGGCATATGCCTACTCGAGACCAATAGCGGCCCGCAAAGCTTGAGTCCTAGGCGCTGGGATAGGCTTGGTCAGGATGTCGGCTAGCATATCATGCGTAGTGACATAGGTCGGTTATATAGCACCTTTACGGTAGTAATCACCAATAAACTTCAGTCGCACATCCACGTGCTTTGCCTGGCTTGAGCTTGCTTCATTTTCCACTTGTTTTATGGCAGCCTGGTTGTCCATGTTCATGCACATCGGGAGTGCAACTTGAAGTCCGAGCTCACCGGCCAATTCTTTCAATCCTAGAAGTTCGTTTCCTCCAATAGACGCGACAACATATTCCGCCTCAGCAGTCGACAGCGCCACTGCCGTTTGCTTCTTGCAATGCAAGCCCACGACCATTCCATTAATGCGAACGATGCCACCGCTGACTAAATTTCTGTCTTGTTTGTCTCCAGCAAAATCAGCATCAGTGAAACAGTCGATACGTAGCGGAAAATTTGGTTCATCGTCGCATCTCAGCGCTAATCTTAGGCCAGCACTTCCTGCCAAATAGCGAGAGACACGTTTTGCCAATTTAAAATCGCCAATAGTGGGTGCGTGGGCACGTCGGGATTCGCGGTGCACAGCAAAAGAGATATCCGGTCGTGTACAGTGAGCAATCTACGGCAAACTTCCGAGTAGCGACTGAAATGTCTTAATGGTCAGGCGTTCAGGTGTACCAGGCCCATTCTCTGGCAGCAGCACCCCTCCTACAGGTTGATCCACATCCATAATTTCCCCTCCCATTGGAGATCGCACTGCATTAGCTTTTTCGAGGCCATACTTGAGCAACAATTCGAGAATAGTCGCTTCTTGATCAATCTGGTAGCCGAAATTTGCATCAAAATGACAACGCATCCCAAGAAATTTCTCTGCAAGGCCGAGGTCCTTCAGCTCGAGACATGCTCTTTGCGAGAAAAAAACATCCACACGCTGGTCGCTAGTGCCAGTCACCAAGAGATCATCGACATAAGTTCCGACCATCGTAGTTCCATCCAGGTCAGATTTGTAATACAAACAGGTATCCGTGATGCATTGCACATAACCAATGTTCGTCAAGGTCGCATGGAGGAGCTGATGCCATAGTCGACCCGCCTGTTTCAAGCCATACAAACTT
Organism: Albugo laibachii; assembly: GCA_902706625.1. NCBI lineage: Eukaryota > Oomycota > Peronosporomycetes > Albuginales > Albuginaceae > Albugo > Albugo laibachii. Next base: position 5,125 of record CACSLJ010000073.1, read on the forward strand.
TTCTCCATACAAAGTGACAGGTCCTTGGTGGTGCTGACACCATGCTTGGATAGCTCCTCCGATGTGAAATTCATTCCATCGGGAATATAGAGATGTATGTCTACGCCTTCCTCCTTAGCTGCGCGTACGTACGCACTTGGCACGTCAAAATGCCTGGCTGGAACACGCCAAATCCAGGCAATAGAAAAAATGGCTTTTGCGCTTGTCATGTCTAACACCGCAGTGAAGGTCAAAAGAAAATTCACTCCAAGGACCTCTTCATTTCCACACGCAACAAGTCTTGCTTTGTAGCGTTCAATTTCTCCATTCCTCGTTCGTTTTTTCTTATGGACCCACTTTGTATGCAACCGGGGAACGTTGGACTCTGCTTTAACCACTCTCCACGTGTGGTTCGCGCGCAATGACGCTAGTTCCTCACGGTGGGCCCGAATCCATAGGTCATTATCGGGACTTCGCATAGCCTCTCCGTAATTTTTCAGATCTGGCAGGTGTGAAAATTCAGATCGAAATACTTGTGAAACGGCAGCAATTACAGCGTTCACAACATCATGAGGTGCTGGCGAGATATCCACCGTGACAGCCGTAGTGACTGCATTTACAAGCGCACGGGATGGCTCCAATACAGTCAGAATATCCATGTCCGCCTCCGCCATTTTAAAAGACTTTTGCTTGGCTCTTTCAGAACGTCTCAAGTCATTCTGACCAGTTCCACCACAGGTTGGTTCGGGGACCACAGAAGATAATTGCTCCCTCGAACCCACAAGTTGCACCTGACGAGCTGCCCCAGTGTGATCCATAGCAACATAGCCAGCTTGACGCGTGCGGGCAAGCTCTTCCAATTCGAATTCTTCTCCGTTCTGCAACACATCTTTTAGCTGCGAGTTTGCTTGGTCAGTGAGCGTTGCAACTCGACGAATATGTCGTGTTGTAATGATAACACGATCACACGGAAGCCAAACGCGAAATCCTTTTATTTCATCACATTTCCCGAGAATAATTCCTTGCTCGGAGCGCTGCTTTAACCAGTTCTTTTTCGGATCTCGGTACGTTTCACATGGAGACCCAAATACAGCAATATCCACCAGACTTGGTGGACGTCCAGTCAGCATCGTGATCGGAGACGCCCTCTTGGGATTGGACCGTTTCGGCATTCTATTAAGAACGTAAGCCGAATATTCCACTGCATCACCCCAAAATGAGAGAGGCAGATCGCACGAATAAATCATACAACGAACCATATTCATCACCGTTCGGTGCATACGTGCAGCCTTTCCATTTCCAGCCTGGTTTCCAGCCTCCGTGATTTGGCGGGCAACTCCAGTGTCACGACAAAACAAATCAATGTTCTTGTATTCCCCTCCGTCGTCAGTGCGAAGAACGTGTACGCAACAATTGTATCGTTTTTCAAAATAAACCAAAAAATGCTCAAACTTTTGCGCTGCTTGGTCCTTTGTCTTGGAAAGAAATACACGGCAATAGTTGGTCTTGTGGTCGACAAAGTTTACCAGATACCTATTGCCTCTACGGTCTCGAGGCGTAATCGGGCCCTTGAGGTCACTACAAATCACTCCCCCGACGCGATCCGTAGGTGCACTTTCGCCAGTGTCGTGTTTGGGCTGGGAAGAACGAATTGTTTTCCCTGTGCACATATCAATCAATGCGTTCGGTCATGGTCAGTCAATTCAATTCCTGAGTGGGGTATACGTGCTAGTCGCTCAATGGTGTCATAATTCGAATGACCAAAACGCTAGTGAAAGTTCATCAGTGTACCCACCTGCACAGCTGAACCAGAACCAACAGTAGCCACAGCGCTCATCACAATCTCACCAATAGCGCGATTGTCTTTTTGTATAACAGCACGGTCGATAACCATCACGTAATTCTTAATCGCCACGTAAAATACCACTTTTCCATTTTTCAAGACAGCATGTCGTCCTTGAAACTGGCCCGGCAAACACCCATGATCTGCCAAGCGGCCATATGACACCAAATTTCTTGTCAATTGTGGCGAGAAGTATGCACTTGACAGCTCAATTTCAGTATTTAAACCATCAACAGAAGTGTGCAAACACACTTTACCACGTTTCGTCACTTGCAACGGAGTACCATCCGACTGCCGAAACACTTCACTGCTCGCGCAATGGTCAGCCTTGAACAACATTGACACATCACGAACCAAGTGACAGCTCGCTCCAGTGTCAAGAATCCAATCATCATCATCTAAATCATCACTCGCGGTAGCAGAAAATGCCCACTTATTGTTTTTCCCTTTACCAGAGCTTTTTTTCTTCCCGACTCAATAGGGTTAGTTTTGTCGCGGCAATAACGCGCGATATGACCAACTTGACTGCACGTATGACATCGTCTCGTATCGGTTACCAATTTCACAACTGTATTTCCATTCTTTTTATAACCGACTGTTTCATCCTCCAGTCCTTGAATAAACGAAACAATCTCCTCAGCGTGAGCCAGGTAATCCGTGCGAAATCTGTGGTATTGATTAATGATCAAGGCTTGAGACTCGGGCTGCGCATACTTCACAATATTCTCCATAATCAACTCCTCGCCCGAGTTCGTTGCCTCCTGAAGGGCCACCAGATACAGCAAGTGGTCGTTGCACGACTGGCCCTTCTCTTTTCGTTCGGCGAACAGCTTGATGGTCTGTTGCTTGTAAAAAACAATACGATACGAGTCCACCATCTTCTCCATAACAAAACCAAGCGTCGGTGTCATCCTCCACCAGCTGTGGACGCGCTGATTGAAATATCTTGCAGCTTTTCCTCGAAGAAACTCTCCAAAACGTGACACCTTGTACTCCTCCGGCCAACGAAAACCGCACGCTCGTTCAGCCAAATCAATTTTGACCAGCAAGAGCTGTCCCCATTGAACGAATCCGGCACCAAGTCCCTTGTAGATTTCAGATCCATCGAGAGGCTCGATACTGATCTTCCCTTTAGTGGAAGTTGGGACCTTGACAAAGTGTGGGTCCAGATCGCCCACCTCATGTACTCCCATCGGTCCATCGTTGGCACATAAATTCAGCTGCTCTTGAAGCCTTAAATTTAGTTTTTTTTGGCGGTGAAGTTCTGCTCTAAGCTCGTCTGCCCCTTGATGAAACTCTGCAGCCCCTTGCCGTAACTCATCTCGATACTGGTATTGCATGCGCTGGCGTGCATTTGCGAGCTGGTGATGGTAATTCGCATGCAGCTGCTCTTTCCACACGTGGGAACCCGGGCCATGTACTCCACTGTGCCTAGCGAAAAAATTTAAAGTCTGTCCCCCAATTCCAAATCCACCGCCAGAGCCTAGACGAGGTCTCTCCATCGACTCCAAACGTGAAGAGATCCTTGCCAACTCCACTGCAACGTCACTTCCGGGCAACGACTCCACTATACTAGGCCCACCCCTTTCGCGGGCGTCCAAGTACTCCTCGGTGGGGATCCCTTCTCGAGCGCCCAACTGCGCCTCCTCCCTGTAAGCATTCCCTGCATAATCTGAAGCAGCGCCTCTGAACTCTTCTTGACCGTCCATTGGGCTCATAACCTATAGGAAGTTGATTGCGTAGTCCAAAAGAGGTATATTTTCAGTGCCTCTACTACCACTTATTCTAGGCGTACCTACGAGCAACCTCCTATCTCCACCGTCGTTGCTCCGTAAACCGTCACTTCTGTCGCTTGCTGTACTCAAAAGCAAATCCTGACAAGCAGCAGTTCCGAGGCGACCAGAGACCTGGCGACATCCCACTCGATCAGACACCATCTTCCAACAGAAGATACCAAAGTCCCGGGACCTGAACTGGCCCAACTTTGCCAAATTTACGGTTAAAGAGACATACCCAGGCGTGGGCGCCGACTTTAAGGCTTGGGGAATACCTTACTTACAGATACTCGGCTCAGCTCAGCTAATGAGTGGAGGTGACTGGCAGGAAGGGTTGAAGGTCCTCACACTGATTGGTAAGCTGATGGTGCAGCATTCGGCTAGTACGAGATGATGCTACAGGTATGGTCGGCGGTGTCGAAAACACTCGAGCACGTCACGAACAGCATCAGCATGCTCTTCATAATCTCAATTTCATCTCCGAAAGGGATCGAAGTAATGACGAGCGAGAAGTCTCACAGCATTACATGGCCCAAGCACTACCAGTGCCTGTTGTACGTTGCAGAGCGGTAGGGTAACTCGGAGCAGAGTGTGCTGGAATGCCTATGCAATTTGGCACCCACGCACATTCAGACCGCGATGTTAACTCGGCTGAACGCGCAGCGACCAGATTACCTTGTGCAAACCGCCGAGCTTATTCCATTCGCGATGGAATTCGACATCAGCATAAACAGGTTGAAACGTGGAGTGGAGAACGGTCAAGGTGGTCATCCAGGCCGCAGGAAAGGAGGTCGGTACCTCAGCGCTGGATGAAGCGAACAAGGATTACGTGGAGGCAGATTTGTCTCACGGGTGGGAAGCACCGAGTCGCGAACATGCTATGGCTGTGAAGATGCAGGGCACATTGAATCGAGCTGCCCCAAACAAAAGAGTGACGCCAACTCGGTATCGAGTCGAGTCGTGCTAGCCATCGGGACTGGTACGAAAGCTGACTCCAGCGTGCACCTTGTAAGAGATACGAGGATGCTGAAGCACGAAGTGAATTGTGATCAAGTATGTCACGCGGAAAACAATACGATGATACGAGTGACCAAGGTGGAATCAGTCGAGCTGAGGACAGCGGTAAATGGCAGAGAGAGGTTATGGCTGACCTAGCCGAGGCATACTACGCTAATAATCTCGCCGATAACATCATCAATTCGGTAAATTGGACGAGCAAGGTGTGTTTTTCGAGCGAGACGACAACCACAGCTACGTGGTGCGTCAAGCGGACAGAAAGAATATATTTTTAAGTATTTCGTCGCTACAATGTCGTGACAATCGACGTCATGGGCGACAAAAAGATAGCGGCACGCGTTCAAGTGGCCAACTCAGCTGAGCTAGAGTGTTACGATGAAAAGAATCAATCCTTGACGGATGCAACTCTGTTAGAGCTGCATCAGCGGCTTCGACATCTCGCCTACGACACTGTCGAACGCATGGCAGGCTCGGATATCCGTTTGACGGATCGATCTCGGCCAAACTGTCTGACTTGCGCACAGGGCAAGCAGAGCAAGAAAAACCAGTCCAAGAAAGATACAGGCAAAAATGCGCCAAACGACAAGCTCGGCGGCGTAATTGGCAGTGACATTAAGGGACCAGTGACCCCTCGAGATCGGCATGGGAACCGGTACCTGATCAACTTCGTAGACTACTCGACGAATTACGTACGCCTTTTCGTGGCCAAGAACAAGATTGAGGCAACCAAGAATGTTGAACATTTCCTCCACTACTTCGAGAAGCGATTCAATTGCATCCACGTACTGCGCACATATGGATGAAAGTAATGCGTTAAAGTCGATCCGTTCTGCAAGTCAGCTGGCGTGAGACGCCAAGTGAGCGAAGCTAAAAATCAGGCATCGAATGGAAAGCTGAGCGGATGCACAGGACGGTACTCAACATGGCGAATTGCATGCTGTTTGCGAGCGGCCTACCTCTGTTTTTCTGGGTGACGCCGTTGAGTACGCGACGTATATCTTAAACCGAAGCTCGTGAAGCGCCAACCCGAAGCGTATGTCACCGCTCGAGATGTTGACGGGTACGACCCCGGACTTGGCGGGTATGACAACTTTCGGCAGCCCGTGTTCGACGTTCAGGGATCTCGGAAAGAAATCATGGAAGTAGAGGTTCCAGGTTGGCATGATTATTGGCAAGAATGATGAGACTATGGGATTTAGAGTATACCTGCCAAAGGGAAGATTCGTCATCACAACGCAGCACATTCACAACGTTGATACACTTAACAGCGAGCAGAACGCGCAGCTTCGTGCTCAGCTTGAGTGAGAAGACCCCATGCTACGGCGCGCGGTGGTAGAGCGCGACGAGCCCGGAAAGTGGAAGGAGCCAGCGACGGTGCTGCATCCCCAAGAGAGAACGCCGAATGGAAATGTGACTGAAGGAAGGAACGAATTGGCCGAAGCAAAGAAGAATCTTGCTAAGCCGAATACGAAGTCAGATAAGTCACCAAAGTCCCAGTCGGAGCTACCGCTTCTGAAGCCGAATCGAAGCACCCGGAAGCTGGGAGTTCATTCTCACATGTACGCACCTTAAAACCTCAGGAAAATACTAAGTTTGCTGGATCCTCCTCTAACAACCCTTCAGAAAGGCAAGCCTCTCAGTCACTGGATGAAGTGAATGCTTTGAAGAGTATTCTCAGGACTAGTGTGAACTAGTAACCGCGGGATATAAATTGGAGCCCTGAAGAAACAAAATCACCCAAAAAAACGCTTTTTGATAAAGAAGTGAGAGCCAGAAAAAAAAATTGTTGATCGAGTATATAAATCACAAGATGAACTGAACGATTTGGAACGGATGACCAAAAACGCTGGGAGATCATGTACCAGCTGAAGGCTATGCTACCGTCATGTATGAAAGTTCACAACACGATACCAGCTAGCCCTTACAACGAGAATGATAAGGAAGATATGGAAGATATGGAAGATACGGAACCAGTCATGAAAGATATGGAAAACGCACCCGAAGTGATTGAATTATTGCAGAGGCGTGTCGAGGAATTGGCAGGAGCAGACAACATTGCACGGGAGAAATTGTAGGAGATCAAACAGCAACCAATAGAACGAAGATATCAAAAAGCAGGTCAAGCAGGAATTCTCAAGTCAAGCATAACGCGCGAGTGACACCTCAGCATATTCTGCTCCAAACATAACTCCTTCAAATTTGAGTCAAACTTGAACAATTCTATTCTCGTGCACAATTCAATCTAGCAAGTGTGTCGATGAATCAATCCGCGCTGTTGTCGATAATGCACAGAGAACAAAGGTGCCGTTTTTCCGATCTGTCGGAATGTCTCCCTTTGTTTTGTTTCATAATCAATCATCCCGCTGAAATGCACACCATCGGCGCTATAGACTTTGCGCACACCATTCAGCTTGGCACCGGTAGCTTATACAAACTTAGTGTGATGGTTGCTACTTGAAAGTCATCTGCTTGCTCGTGGCAGAAGAGAAGCTTTTTTCTCGGTCACTTTGGAGATGATAGGTTCTGGCAGCGCTATGAGGGAAGCAAGGTCTGATAAAGGTGCGATCTCCTGAATTCTGTGGCTTGTCCTTCTTGGACGTGTTTGAATGTGCGTCTAATTCCATGCCGCATACCCCAAAGGCTTCTCAGGTACAGCTTAATACCGAGTCCAAAGCTTGCGATTTTCGGGCCACATCGGGAACAATTTGCACAACAGGCGCAAGATAGAGAAATGGAGGTAAAACATTTGAAAGGCGGGCTCTTTATATCCTTGTTGTTTGCGCCAAAATTCCTCCATGGTGGAGCTTTTGTCAGGCCAAAACCACAATTGAACGTTGAATATCGAGCTAATATGTCGCGATCGTATCTGTTGTGGTCCCACGGTTATTGTCACCTTTGCGTAGCAAGGCCTCGATTTGACAGATCTCCTCGTCTAGTTGAGACAGCTTTTGATCTGTATTCAAGTACTGATCCTTGCACAGAGCGATAGCTTCCTCACATTCCTCGATCGTTGTCACGTTGTTCATTGTGGTTTCTATTTCACCGACACGCTGAGTAACGCCAGCGTCACTCCATATCACTTTTTCCTTGACCATTTCTGGCTCTTTTTGTGATACCAAATTTGCTTCAGTACGCGATAGCGATGTGTCAGGTTTTGAGTGCGTTATATCCCTCTTCTGCTCAGCACGCTGTAATGTCATCTCACGCTCTGCAATCTTTTGTTTCATGGCTTGAATGGCGGCGTTGATTGTCGTGGCTTGATCAATCGGACTAGAAGTTGAGGTTCTGAACGTCGCTTTTAATGAAGCAAGTACGGGTCGCTTCGGCGAGATTTGAGCAGACGATCCCGTGTGCAAATTTTCGTGTGACAAATGAATAACCACAGTTTGTGATTGAGCCGTTAAAGGACGTAATATTTTGTCGTTGTCAGACTTGTCTTGCATTTCGACGAATTTGGAGGAGACCGGGTCTTTAGAATGGGAATTCATCTTGGTTGTCACTGCGCCATTCGGGCTCTCGTCTGATACTTTCTTGCCAATCTCTTCGCCGTCTACAACAAAATCCTTCTGGTTCGACAAACTAGCTTCCTGGCTTGAAATGGAGGATTTGACACTGGAGGTAACTGGTGATTCCACTACAGGATTTGAGCCTTTCACGACATTGCTTTCTTTTTTCTTGGTACGCAAAGCCGCATCTCGTAACTTCTCGACATCTACTTCATTTGTGATTGGTCTTGTTTGAGGTCTTTTTTGCAAAGAAGGATTCGGTTGCTTCCTTGCGCGTACCCTTTTACCGAGCATCGGGTGAGGTAAATGTATCCTCGCTACATTCCTTGGGTGACTCACAGGGTTCATTCTACCATTTACAAACGGTCCATGCCTGAATGGTGTGATATGGTTCGGAGGGACATCTGGTTGCAATGGGATGGTACCAAGTACACCAGGATCGCTAACATAATTTGGTCTTCGAATGATAACAGGTCGTTGTACCGGCCTACTCACACATTGCAAATTATGGGTAGGGACATACGATCCCATTGTACTGGGTGGTGGATTCCAGTGACGCCTGGGTGCAGTACTTGGTACATGCAAAAGACCATGAGGCATAGGTGTGCAACGATGTGGAGCTCGCCGTTCTTGAGTTTCGATTCTTTTTTGCGTTCCCGTGTTCATTTCTGCTAAAGGTTTGAGTACTTTATTCTCTAAAGGTGGTTTCCCAAATTCAGCTACAGGTGATACTCTCTGTGCTTCTAGGATCTCACCATCTTCCAAGTCTTCACCCCTTGACTTTTTGGGTGCTTTGACAGCAGATTCAGTCGATTTCTTAACGTGTTCCAGAAAGCTATCCAGCTCTTTTTTGGCCATCTCGGTACCAATTCCACGATAAAAATTGCTCAAACCTTTATTTACAAGCTTGTCTTCATTCGTGATGCAGACGGAATCATTTACTCTCGAGACTTTTTGATTCGGTAAAGCTTCATCCTTCTCTGAGCCGCTATCCTCCATCATTGTATCCTTCTTTCCAAGAAAATTGGAAGGCCAAACGTCACCTCTTTTGCTACTTTCGTTAACAAATTGCCCATTACATTCCCAATCTGAACTGTCATCTCCGCTGACCATATCGATCACCTCTCTGTTTCTTTCATTCTCATCCTCAGAATCGGTTCCTGTAAGATCTATTAGGGACGTACGAGCTGTTCCTGGTCTGTCTGACTTCGAAAGCGGCGAAATTGGTAGCATAGCTTCCCTGGACAATTGCTTGGAGTTAGCGATCGGGAAAGAAGCCTGAGGATAAGCGTGGTCCCACTGAATCACTACTCTTAATATAACTTGCGTTAAAATAGGATTTCTACAATCGGTATTACCGGTCCCTTCGTCAAATAACGGTGACGAAGGACAAAGAAGCCGGTTTTATGACTCAGGAATATGCGCCTGTGCCAAACTACTGCGTTACAGCGCGAGCAATAAACACACGCCAGCAAGATGCGAAGGAAACAAATAAATCAAACAATGAAAGCTTATCCCAATCTGATAATTCCCATTCTATACCAGTCATTGAGCCTCATTCCACTGAAACGAATCAGGTCTTGTTTATAGCAACAAGCCATGAATACAAGCGTTCCATCTACCAAAAGCTGCTACTCCTTACTTTTTTCATAGCATCGCTTTCTGCCATGTCTTTGATCATATCATGTGCTATGAAAACACAAGCTTTTCATCGACTTGTGGTGATTCTTCGTGTGAGTATAATTGCCATTCTCCAATATATTTGTCGATACTGATGCTACAAGTATTGATATCAGAAACACCAATTCGCAGGAGCGATCATTTACGCGTGCACATTCGCCTTCCTTATTGTGATTTGGTTTGTGTCTTTTCTATTTATCTCGTACAGCTTATTGATTTCTCCTTCCCTCCATCAGTTTCCCTTCTACAATGTTGGAGCTTTTAGCCGGATATATATTCGATGTAAAGCTTGGTCTTCCTCTTGCAATACTTGGGAAAATGAGCGGCTGTCTCCTGTCCTTCTGCATTGGACGATACTTTTGCCGGCAACGTGTACGCAGATACATGGAGAACGGCCACCCATTTTATCTCTCCCTCGAAACGCTCTTACAACAGCGTCAATGCTTGATCGTATTTTTGACTCGCATCGCATTCTTTCCAATCGCCATAAAAAATTACGGTCTCAGTGTATTGGGTGTATCATGGATCACTTTCTCTGTGGCTGCGCTCTTGACGGGTGTTCCGTATTCGATTTTGTGGGTCTATAGCGGGCACATGGCTCAGCATCTGACAAGTTTATTCGGTCCTTCAGCCAACAAAAGCGATTTCCGCAGTTCCGAATGGAAGTGGCATCTTGCACTTGCGATTGTCGGTTTTGCCAGCTCAATTGTACTCATAGCGCTAGTCGGAATTTCAACGAGACGATACATTGAAAAGCTCGCGCAGCAGCTCCAAGATGAAGCAAAAAGTGAAGGTAGCGATGGAAAGACGGAATCTCTATAGAATTACATTGAAGGTGTAAGATACGAATAATAAATACAATATTGGTCATTTTGCCATGATGAATTTAAAAGCAATGCGATTGGTTTAAATCTCCAGTCAAGGATCGCAACGTATAGGAAGCTTTTTGTCAGACCAGACCATTTTTACATTGGAATAGAGGTACACAGAGCATAAAGCATGGCACATGAGGAATGGGTCGATGTCCAAAAGAACACCTTCACTCGGGTTTGTTGCAGATCGATTGGTACTCACGGTAGAACTAAACGTTTTATTCGTTCGTAGTGGGCCAACACATATCTCTCGAGGAAGAGACTTGAGATCGAAGATTTGTACGTTGACTTGAGCGATGGCACACGTCTTATTGCATTGTTGCAAATCATTTGCCGAGAGAAAGTATGTCGGGTACGCGAGCGAAGTGAAGTGCGATGTGATATCATACTCATTTCATTATGCTATGTAGAAACACAATCGGAAACCTCGTATGAGAATCCAGAAAATGGAAAATCTGAACCAAGCTTTTGCGTTTATGCACAAAAAGAACATGAATTTGACCAATATTGGATCGACCGATATACTGGACGGGAATCAGAAACTGATTTTGGGATTATTATGGATTTTGATCAAGACATTTCAGGTTGCTGAGATCGATGTGGAAGGCGTCTCCGGAAAAGATGGACTTCTTTTATGGGTCAACAGGTCTCTGGTTGATTATCCTACCATCAAAGTGAAAAATTTCTCCGATTCTTGGGCAAACGGCATGGCGTTTTGCGCTTTAATCCATCGTTTTTACCCGAATTTGATTGAGTTTGATCAATTGCAAGCTGTAAATGCGATTGAAAATGTTCGTTTAGCTTTTGAGATTGCAGAGAACAAATTCAAAATCCCTCAGTTACTTAATCTCTATGACGTCGCAGGGATAGTGAAGCCTGACGAGAAGAGTATCATGACGTATGTCGCTTTATTATTCAAGGAATTTGCGTCTGGACAACAGAAGCGAAAAGCAGTAGTTTCAATCGCCAAAGCAGTCAATATTGCCCAAAGACATCAAGAACTGGCAAAGGAGTATGAAACATTAGCGCCGAACTTGGAGAAATGGCTGGTCTCCCAGAATGAAAACTTTGAGAAACTACTGGAAGAATCAGCTGCAATTTCCAACTTGCAAGATGTTCGACAGGCTTTGGCTCAACTTTCAGACTATAAGAAAAATGAAAAGCCTTCTCAGGAGGCAGCTTATGTTGCTGTAGAAGGCTGTGCTGGCCGTTGGCTCTCAAGCTGTCGAAACAACGGTCGAACTCTGCCAATATTGACTCCGCCCATCGAGCAACTTCAAGCATTGAAAGCCAAACTAGAGGAATTGGAGACTACATATATCTCCAATTTACAAAAGTATTCGGAAACATTTCAGCGGACCGAAATTTTTTTGGCAAGAGTGGTGACAGAGCTGGAGAAAATTGAGGCTTGGTCCAGAGAAATAGCCACAACCAAGGCTTTTGAAATGGATTTGAACGAAACGTCTACATCCACTGAAGCAGAAGAAAAACTAGAAAGCATCAATTTCATCAAGCAAGTCGAATTACCACGATACAGACTTTTGCTGGTTGAAGTATTGGAGCAATCTAGCAGTCTTGCAACGGACCATGCAGAATCAGTGACCGTTTTAGTGCGGATTGACGCGATGAAAGCTTTCCTTGAAAGTGTTGATGCTAAGATCGAAGACATCCATGCAGATTGTGTATGCAAACTGAAGAAGCAAATTGAGTTGGATGGAGTTGTGAAGGACTGCAAACTCTTGATGCGAAATCTCAAGTACACCATTGAAGGCCTAGATGAAGAAATCGGGGCTGTTGCAAAGTTGAAAGACACTTCAAAAAATGGTGTCGAAACAGCGAGTCGTTACTTCAAGGACGTATTGCTACCGAAAATTGATTCCGAGATCGTGACGGAATATTACAAACTAAAACAGAAAAAACAGATACTGGAAGAAGCTCAACGCATTAGTGATGCTCAGCTGATCGAAAAGGTACATCTTCGTGTCGAAAAGCTTCAAGAGCGCTGTACCGAAACTAGGCTTTTCTTCGAGAGAGAGCTAGCTGGAGCAGCATCACGCGATGAGTTGTGTCACGAATTCGCCACGCTGGCCTCATCCATCAAAGAACGTTGTGCTAAAAGCACACAAGCCATCAACAATGTCGTGGGCACAGTGGCTGAGCAATTCACTTCGATGAAAGATTTGATGGAGTCTCTATTTCCTTCTCCAGACAGTGGATTGACAGTACCACCAAGTGTGGATGGTGAGATAGAACCTACCACTGTAGCTGACGATGCAATCCAGGAGAGTGTGCAGCCATCGTCATCTCTCGTTCATGAGATGGAGTCTTTGGAGAAAGTGAATGAACAACTGGAAAAGCTGCATGTTTTCACTAATCCATTCACTGTGGAAACTATTCATGAACTTCGTGCACAGTACAACTCCGTTGAAGCCGCAGTTCGTGACAAGGTCAAATCTCTGGAAAAAGAGCTCGCATTATGTCAACTGGGCAATTTGACTCCACAACAGCTGACAGAAATCAAAGAAGTATTTGATCATTTTGACATTGATTGCGATCGAAAGCTCGAACGAGACGAATTCATCATGGCCTGCAAAGGTCTCGGCTTGGCCTTGAGCGAAGAAGAGTGTCATGATGCATTTGACAAAATGGATGAAGCAGGAAATGAAGAGATCACATTCAGCGCATTTTCAGAGTTTGGAGCTGAGCAATTGCAAAGCGGCAGCTCCATGGAAGATGTCAAGACCGCCTTTGAAATTCTAACGACCCAAAATTTGACCACTTCGAAGCTAGAGGAACACTTTGAGCCAAACATTGTGGAATTCATACGGTCTCATCTGGATCAATTAGGCAACGATGGAAACACACTCGATTACGAGAAATTTGCCGCTTTTATGTTTGAGATGTAGTGTTCTGACTGGAATAGATCGCTTTTTGCCAAGAATGCTCAAAACAACGGAAAATCGCACTCAATGTATTGAAGCTTAGACTCAAAACTCACTCTACGCATCGGCCCATCCTTCCGCATTGTGTAAGCGCACATCTGCGTCCATATTCGGAGAGTTTTGTATCGCGTACAGCAGCTTGGATCGAAGAATCTCTTTCGACGTGTAGGCAGGTAGGCTGAGCGAGAAGAAACAAGTCTGTGCGTGTGGAAGGTACTTGTCTGGGTCTTCCTGAGAACTTTGACCATGGGCTGTCTGTATCTTGAAATTCATTGGGAAATCCTTTGCCGAGTTTGGCATGCGACTACGCGCCCATACAAAGCGCAAAAAAGAGGTTCGTTCTTCGTTTGTCATTTCCGTCAATACTTCCCAGAAATGCTGGACATGCGGCATGGACTCTTCGACTCCCGTATCGTACTCTGTGCATTGACGCAGAAGCTCCACGTCGACCTCTCGACGGCCACAAATCAAAGTCTCCAGTTCACGGGAGGTAAACAAAGCCGCTGCTTCCATCGGGAGAACAGTTGCTAGACCACTCCGTAAAGCTGCAAGTTGCTGGGTGCTCTCTGTAAGCCGCGCTTGCTCCACAAGGTGCACATAAGTCAGCCGATTGTCGAATGTGACTGCAAGTTTCTCTCCACCTGGGCATAGAGGTATCTCGTTACCGTCACTCAACGGGGTTGAGAACGTCAGGTGCTCGAGAAATTCCTTGGCATCTTGGCCCGAGAATTCTTCCACATACATCAGATTGTTTGTGGCGGCCACATCCACGCTTTCCAAGTGCGGTCGACCCACTTCGAGTCCTGCAATCGGACGCCATACTAACGATGGTAAATTGAGACCCATTTGGAGACCATGTCGAACAGCAGTGCCGATGAGCTTGCCCAGAAAGCGGTACAATTCAAGCGCCATCGGTGCATTCGACTGCAGCGAGATACCGCATGAAGGATTCAGCAGGAATTTGTCTTGGTTACTACCAGTCCCGGTACGGCGATTTGGACAAGGAATAAGCAGCGGGAGAAGTCCTTGCTCTCCCTTTGACAACTCGACATTATCCAACTGCAGCTCATCCACAACCTGCTCAAAGACAGCTCGGTAGGGTCCACCATAATCATTCACTCCTTCGCCAAGGAATTTCACTTTGAAAGCTCGACGTTGACCACCATGACCTTTGCCGCAGTACGCTCGACGGAAGGAACTATCCATCCAACTCCTCATTTCCCGGTAGAGCTGGCCAAACACAGATCGACGTAAACGATCATCTGGTTGAGCAAGTAAGCTCAGCTTGGAAGGTTGTGCTTGAATTCGGTTGATTCGGATGACCCTGATCTCACGTGGGTCTTCATATTCATCTGAAGGTAATGGTGTCGGGGTCGTGGTCGCTCGAAGTAATGATTCCCAGAAGGATCGCTTCGTGCTGGTAAAAATAAGCTGTCGAAGTGATCGGAGTTTCAAGCTCGTGGATGGATACTGCCACGACGAGTAAAGACTGCCTGATCGACTTCTTTCCACCTCTGCAGACTTCATCAGCTGGATGCTTGTATTCGATGCTTCAGCGGGTTGGATGCAAATCAGAGATAAAACTCGTAATATCTTGCTGTTGAGAACGCGTAACACCGCACAGCGTGCACGAAGCTCCGGACCCGACAGGGAATTCAATAGAGGAGCTGAAAAGTTGTTCATGAATGGTTGAATTCCAGGTCTCGTGGCCTGTTTCAAGGTTTCTTTGTTGGCATCCTGCTCCTCCGGAGACATCAAGTCAGCTATTTTCAAATTCGCAATATCCAATCCCATTGTGCTACAGAATTCGTTCAGCCGTTCGACGAGTTGCATGTCACTTTGTGCCGTGTGTTTTGCGGTAGCGAGCTCCATAAAAGCCGAAAATGAGGTGCTCGCAAGAGTTTCCTGTCTCGAACGACCGGTAAACGGCTGAGGTTTCAAGGCTAGACTCGAGTCATCGACTGTATCAAAGTTAAATTCTTCTGGGTCTTTACCTCCTCGCTTAACCAAAATCAGTTCCATAAGCTCCATGGTCGAAAAGTACCAAGCCCAAGAGCGACCTTCCTCGGCGCCTTCATTTCCCTGGGTCTCGGTGCGATACCAAATATGACCACGATGGACACCAAGAATGATCGCTTCTTCCGGTTGATCCAGCTCGCGTCCACCTTTTGAGCATATTCGAACGCGATCTCCGGTTAGAAACGGTGCGTGTAGACCAGCCTTCTTGCACACTTGAATACATGTTGATATGTATGTGTCAAAGTCGACAATGACTCCACGTGGTCGCACAGGATACCGCTCCCATCGATTCTCACACCAGCGTTTCCATAGTGCCCAGCTTTCAAGCAAGACATTTTCCGATAATTTTATACCCGAGTCGACCATGGAATTCATGGAGAGGAACCAGGCGTGGAGTTGTGCATCCACATCAATTGCATCCAAAAGAAGTTGTTTCGGTGGAATACCTGGCAATGCGATCCATTTTCCATTCAAACACACTCGATCTCCTCCTTTGCGCATTCCAATGCAAGGATACAAAGTTCTCGTATTACGATCGCCTTTGATGTTCTCGAATGCAACGCCCAGGTCTGTGACAATATGCTCTCCATACTTGATACCATCCATGAAGAAAGACAGCTTTCCTTGCTCCATATCGAGACGAACACCGATCGTATCACCAGCATTGAAGTGATCTCCGTAGATACGTTCCGTGCTGTTATGGTAAGATGCACGGAAATTCACAAAACCCCACCCATTCCACCGATTCAGTCGATTTGAAAGCGCGCTGTGAGACCCTGGCGGTCCGGGTTTCTCGCATACTCCGATGAAGACGCTTCCAAACTCGGCTTGATCGACTCGAACTTCCCAGTAATACACGCCAGAGGTAAAACCAACTGTGCCCAATGCCAAGTTCCTCGTGTCTCCATTCATGCAAGTGACGCTCATCCCGTCTTCCGATATGCTCAGCGTCGGAAAATGATTATGCGGATCCATTTTGAACAAGTGTTGATTGGAAATACGAATTTCGCCTCGATTTTCCACAATGACATCTTTTTTCAATGCGGGATAAGCAAACATCCCAGCCAAACTTTGGCCGGCGTCTGAATTCTCCCCATTCTCCACCATTTTCAAATTATACTTGGTTCCCGGCTGCCATTTCTCTGTGCCAAAGCGCAATTGCCAGCCCATGTCTGTGCTTCCACGCAAAAGCTGTAACTCTTGCAGGCATAGAGATCCATCCTTGTACCTCCAGCCAACCACGCTAGAAGCAGCATTATAATCTGGCCATTCCATCACCCCAGTCACTTTTCTACGATCACTTTCGTCTCCATCTTGCTCCGCGAGATGCAGTAAGACACCCAAATGCAATTCTGCGCCGAATGAGCCGTCATCATCGTACTTTGGCTTCATTACTGGATATTTCTTCACAATTTTGCCTTCATCATCGACGTCGACATGAGTCAGGTCGTAGTGTCCATCCGATCCCCATCGATACGTGTAGACAGCGTCACTCGGCCAGCGCACTGATATGCCTTCGCCATCGACACCACTCCATGGAGAGATGCCTTCTACGATACCAATGCTGCCCTCTCCTCCATCCTGATCTCGCCATTTCCAGTCCGGTCCTCGGATAACACGTGAGCCAACCTCCAATTCCGCATTCTGCTCGTACTGTGTGCTATTATTCAATCGGTATTGCGTGATCGTTCCACTCCAAATCTCTGCGTAATTGTCTGACAATACACCTCGTTCAAAGCCATAAGGCCACGTTGTGATCTCATTTCCGGAAATTCCTTCTTTTGCTGCTTCGATTGTCATGCATTCTTCCTCGGAAAGATCTTCCAAATTGACCGGTAGTTCAGCTTCAGGGAACACATATCTAAACTGTTCTGGAACCTTTGATTGCTGCAGCTCTTTCAACGCAACTTGTCTTCTGACGGTGAGCCTTGTATTCGCTGCTGCTGCGATCGCAGCCGCAGCACTTACAACATCGCTATCCTCAGCGACCATATTCGCAATTGCCGAAAGAGTGATGCCTGGAACATCTTCGGAGTCGCTGTTGTCAATCTCCATGCTGGTGTTTCCTGCACGATGATCCACTTCGACAATTGCTTCGTTCTCGACTTTCTCAGAGCTATCAGGAGGGTTCCTGTCACTCGATTCATTGCTTTCTGGTTGTGTGATGCTCTCTTCCTCTTTGCGTTTGACAGTTTCATATTCTTCCAAGTCTCCCGGATACAAATCTCTCTTGAGCGCCTTACACGATGCCAAATGAATTTTCATATCCGAGTAAAAGTACTTGAGCATACAACTTCCCACTGCATCGATTCCCAATGCGATCGTCGAAACAAGCTCGACCAAACTTTGGAGATATTTCGAGCATACAGGAAAGCTCGCATACTCTTTCTGCAGTCGTTCTTCAGTGAGAATCACAAGTCTTTTGACCGGAAGGTCTTGCATCACGCTTGTGAGAATTGCTTTCGAACCATCGTCTTGTTCTACGTAAACGGTTGACAGCAAATCCTGCAGAATTCCCGCGATGATGGCCATTCCACGTTGCTTGACACACATGCTCGGTGATCGCAGAGACACAACCCAAGATGATAGCAAACGTCGTCGAATAGAGTCATTTTTGCAAGCCGGTTCATCCGTACCAGCCGATGAGATCCTCTCCATCAGCAATTTCGTCAGCCACTCGGCCAGAAAGATATTCGGATGGTGTAAGATCTCCTTGTCGGACCATGGAGCCCCACTTTCAGAGGAAATCTGTAACAAGCACGAGCTTATCGCACTATCGGATGAGTCCCAAGGAACGCGTGAGTACTGACGCTCTGCAACGCGACATACTTCAGACTGAATGGTCATCAGAAATACGTCTACAAGCGCTTGCGTCGACCCGGACTTCTCCGAGGCATTCGACTGAAGTGCCGACCGCACCGAAGAAGCCAACAGACTCAGTAATTGTCGTCCAGAAGCGCCTCCAGTCGATAGTAATAACCCGATATCAACGTCTTCCGATATTCCCGATGCGCCAACTGAAGCAGCAATCGCACTTTGTCCGGTGGAACCAGCCACGAGCTTGACAAATTCCAGCAATAAGGACGCTTCACCGACACGTTGACTTGCTGGATCGGGCTCCATAAGCGAAGACAAAGTGAATGGGCCCACGCTCGATGTCGGCCACTTGGCCAAGAGCGTGAGAACAGTCCGTCGAGCATGCAAAATGGCAAGTGAGCGACTAATCAGCAAAAGCTCCATGTAAATCCGATCATCAGATATCGACTTGAGCTCGGCGAGAACATCCGATTTGATGCTTCCAGCTGCACCACTGGATCGCGAATGTCCCGCTGAACCTCGCAACATTGTCGGCATATGTGAATCGCGGCTAAAATATCGACCTTCACTGAAGTAACTCTCGTCTCCAATCGCTTCTTCTAACGCGTCTTCCCTCAAGCCAATGATGCCAAAGCCTTTCATCTTGTCGGGATGCACATGCAGCTCATGCACATACGTAGTCAACGCCTCCAGAATCGGTCGAAACCCAGGCGGCGGAGCGAATTTGAACGGTTTTCCACCGAGATTGAACTGCAGCCGCTCGCGACGATTGAAGCTCGCGCATGGGTACAGCCCACCACCGAAATCGATGGCACGAAATGCGACTCCCATGTTCACTGAACGCATCTTGCCATTCAGCGTGAAGATAATCGCACCGGAATCCGCATCCACGCCACATCCGACTACATCGCCTTGGTTCCATTTCGAGCCCCATGGAGATGATTGTCCATGCCACTTCTGTTGTCTCCAGCCGTCATATGCCCACGAATGTGGGCCATCACCGACACCATCTCCACGATCGGCTGCACCACAGAATGCGGTATCGGCCCACCCGATCTGAATGCAGCCATTCGTGTGAAGAACTGCTTCATAATACCATCGACCTGATGAGACCATGCAATCTGGGGCGCCGACACTCGCAAAGCCTCCACCGACCAATCCTTCGACCATCATCGTGCTCTCATTGATTGATGCTTGGCCACTCACAAGCCTCAATGGATTCGGTGGCAACGTAGAGCTGCATTTCTCCAAGGATTCCACTTCCTCATTACTGCCTAGTGTCTTTGAAATCTCTTCGCGACGATCTTCCGCTTCTAGGATCTCTCCATTCGATAGAATCCAAGTCAACGCCGCATCCACGTTATTCCGATTCGCCGCGAGCGCTTTCTTGCACCAATGTGCGGGGAATCCCATCTCTGACAGCTGTTCCAACAGAGGAACCACATCTTTATCGTCTCTTCGATGAAGCAATCCGCCATCACAGCCTTCTTTGGTCGCCTTGTACTGAGCTAAAAGTCGTTCCATGTCACTACTATGCTCGAAGCAGAAATTGATCGCAGCCTCCACGTTATTTGCGCACTTGGCCAACGCAATCTCACACCATTCTTTCGGGAATCCCATCTCCATCATCTGTTGGACCAACGGAACAGGAGCACTGTTGCCTGACAAAAGCTCTTGCGGTTCTACCGATTTTTCGCGCTTGCTGGACGCCGTGCGGATCTTAATCCATCGAGACCAAAGGTACAGCCAGCTTTCCTCGAGCGTCACCAGATCAGCAAGACCACCGGTTGGTGTCTCGATGTTAGAGATCGTAAACAGCTTCTCCAGACCGCTTGTTCCAACACCGTTGACGAAAACAGCGGCGCATTTCCTATTGTTGAGAATGTTGGCCATGCTCCGTGTTCCTTGCTGACACAATAACATGCGATTCAGCTGATATTCTCGCTCAATCTCTGCGGCAATGTCATTGTTATTGATCGCTCTCGCTTTCGTGCTGCTTTCTTTCGCACTTTTATCGGTCAAACATGTACGTGCGACCGGAGACGCACTCTCCGACTCGATCTCTGATTCTGCCTCATCCAATCCCGCACTGGCCATCTCACTATCGATCGCCGAAGGAGTGGCAGACCCGTCATTCGACATATCATCGTCATCATTATCTTCTGTGAGATCGAAGTTTCTTCCGAAATCGCTTTGTTTCACTTCGGCAACGCTTTTCTTGATCTCTTCCACATAGAATCTGAATTTGTGGATAAGCAGTTCCTCCAACACATCGATTGCAATCTCGTCAATATTCAGATCGATTTCAGGCACACAAACGAGATCGTCCACTGCGACTCGTATCGGTCGAGACTACGAAAGAAGTGAGCACACCGCATACATACGCACAAGACATCTTACCGAAAACGTATTGCCCAATGTATCGGTATCGGTGACCCGGGTAGATCCGACAATGATCTGAGCAGTAGCTTTGTCGGCCTCATACTCCACAATCGTCCCTTTCACACCGCGTAATGCACACTCATGGATGGAGGAGCCTCCACGCGGGATGATTTTGACCTTCGCACCGACTTGCATGGGGACGATGTATCCTTCCAGCACCGAAAGCGCACAAAGTGCTTTACGATACGATTGTTCGGATGTGTGCCATTCCAACCGAGACGGAAGTTCCAAGCCTGCAGTGTCCTCCATTTCCACATCCGAATCCGCATTCCGAGAAGCTCGAGGTCGAGATACATCGACTTTAATATTGCTGATTGTCGGCGTTGCGTGTACGCCCTGAAGCGCGAACAGGACCGATCGATTCATAAATGGAGCCCATTTTGACGAGTCGTAGAGAGCCTTAAGCAGTAGAATGACTTCTGTGCCCAAGGTATCGTGAAATTCGTGGCTGATGGAAAGTCCGCTTTGCTCATTGCCCCCAGAGTCTGGCAGCAGTAGCATTCGTTCTACCATACTTGGTGGAATCAGCGAAGAAACCACATCGAAAAAGTAATCCAGCAGCATCGCGACATTCTCTGAGGTGTCTGAGGCACAATCGACTTCTTCGTCGCTGTCAAAATCCAACATGTCACCTTCTTCGATGACAGGATATGTCTGAAAGGTGACCACTGCGGGGTCCAGCGTCGGTAATAAACGACGAAGCAGCTTCAGAATCCTTCGTCGAATGTTTGTTGACTGTAGGCTGACCAGCGACAAAAGCAGCTTGAGCCAACGCGATGCAGACAAGTGCGAACGACACACCGGAGAACCGCTCACAGAGTACAAAAGCGAGCAGATCTGATAGCAATACTCGAGCGATTCCGACTTCACAGATGCTTGTTTTCCAAGTTTACACGCTGAACTCGAGTCGTAGAGTGAGAATGAAGCCGATTCCTCATCGTGAGCGATCGCTCGCACCACATTCCTCAGTTCAGTGAACAGCATATTAAACACCGATTTGCCCAGAGTCTCTGGTCCCGAAGGCTTGCGGACAAGTGGGATCGAGCCCAAACCTTGCGAGCTGAGACCGGCCGGAGGAACTGTGGGGTACGTCTCACCAGTTTGAGCGACTTGAGCGGCCAACAAATGAACAACCTTCAGACCAGCCTGCACAACTTTCTTGCGTGCTTCGAGCACAAGCGTTCGCTCATCGATCCTTTCGGGCTTCACTGCCGCAGTGACACTATCAGCTGTGCGAGCTTCGTCCAGAACCGTTTGGAGGACTCGGAAAATACCCACTCGCGACAGAAACGCGTGATCTTCGGGTCGAACGATCATCCCCCACGCCTGTAAGATGACAAGTTGCAAGTCGGTGTCTTTGGCCCAGGTAGCCCTCGACAGATTCGCGCATAGAGACCCGTATAACGCTTCGAAAGAGTCTTGCAAATCTTGCATCAGACGTCGTCCCGACCCACACAAATCGTGCCCGTAATACGCGGACGGGACATGTTGAGACGCACTCTGATACAAATGCATTGTTGTTTCTCCAGTGCCACTGAGCAAATCTCCTCCGGCGTGCACTCCAGCGGAGTGTCGAAGCAATGGAGACAGCCAATGCATCGCACAAGATTGCACAGCCGAAGATAACACCTCAGAAGACGCAGTTCCAGCCGCTCGTTTCGTGTCGCCCAAGAAGAATCGCATGGAGCCAAAGCCGATAATGCGGAAGAAAGCTTTTGTCGCTTTCATCAACAATCTTGTCTCGAGATGTGACACGCGTATGCGAGCTTCCAAGAAACGGGACACTTGCATCAATGTCTCTGAGCAAATACGTTCTGCTGCGTCAAAAGCTGACACGGAAATGATTGCATTCGCCCCGCTTCCTTCTTCCAGATACACAGATACGGTTGTCGCTGCTGAAAGCGCTCGATCACTTGGCTGAATCTCCAGCAGAAATTGAGCTTTGCGGATGATACGCTCCGCGACAACCGCATACGTCGACCCCAGAGCATTCTTGGACCGAATTCCCCATTCTGTTACACGTTGAGCCGCACGCCAAATGTGCATCAGATTCTCTTGAGGTCGTGTTTCGCTATCGATGAAATCGGATCGTCGAGCTTCCGCGATGCGTTTGACAATCGGAAGGAAACCGCTGTGCCATATCATCGCCGCACATATTGTGCGTCGAGCGATTTTGAACGACTCGCCTCCGATTCTGGTCATCGGTGATTCTCCCACATGACGGGATATCCAGCGATCGATGCTATATGCGATGCCGTTGGCGGTAATGAGATCTTGTAAGAACACATCTTTACCATTCTGCATCTCATTCGAGCCATCTTGCCTGATAAAGCTTGGAAAAGCAGCATCGAGCCACATTGCGCTCATTTGATTCAAAGGAGAACTTGGATAAAAGCCTTTGATGTTTTTGCTCAAGCTTCCGAGCTGCTGGACCAGACGATTGAGGTGCGTTTTGATCACGTTGTCCGGTAGACCTCCACTCAAAAGACTGCTTTTCGTCCATTCTTCATATTCGTCCACATTACTTTGCTCAGAATTCGACTTGGCATTTTCAGGAGTATCGTCGTCGCTATCTTTCAGCTCCGTGGCCACCTCGGTCAGAATGTCATCGTTCACGGACAAGTGCATCAGTTCGTGGCTCAAACGTCCAAATAAATTCGATACGATCATCTCCAAAACCACCAAATTGTTCAGATCTCGTTCTGGTGAAGATATCTCCTCGTTTGAGTCGACTTTTCCGCCCACAATACTTCCACACGTTTGTCCTTTAGCGTCCTCATACGTTCCATTGAACGCTCTTCCATCCGTTCGGAGTCTTCCTTCCACAAAACAAGTGCCACTTTGCCTCCACGTCTCAATAAAGCAAACTTTGGTGCCACGTACAGCGCCATTTAGCGTCACAGATGCAAACGAACCGTTCCCTCGTCCAGTGATTATCCCAGGGTCCGACTGAGTCAACGCTAAATGGTATTGTTGTGCTGGAATGCTTCCTGTGGCCATACTTTTCAGCTCCCATTCGCCCTCGACATTCAGTTGCAATTCTGTTTCCAGAGAACAACGACTATCGAATGATTCACGAGCGACACGGATGACTGCTTCCAGACTTTGCATACAGCAAATCGTCCATGGAATCATGTGCAGCGCGATCGTAGCAGATAGCCCATGATACGTCCTCACAAGCGTCAAAGAAGCGGTCAATGGCGCAAGAAGAGACCCCAACAAGGGGTTTTTGATCGTTCTCTCAATCTCTTCCCTGCTTCCAGCCGCGCGTGTGACGGAATTCATCACAAGACAGCACGACTCCATCAGCATGGACGTGTGGTGCACAAACGGTACCAAGACAGCTGGAACAGATACCGAATTCGGTCGATTTGAAAGAGAGATTTCAGCGTCTGACTTGACGTGAATCGATTGCACCGGTAATATCGTTACTTGGTCATCTCTTTGATACAATCCGATCGCAGGGTACAGCGTTCCATGCTGAGTCAATCCGTCAAAAGCGATCCCCCAGTCGGAATCATCCAGCCCAAAAGAAAGTGCCCCGCTGTCTGTATTCAGTCGCACGCGAACCGTGCTTCCGGTGCTGTATCCGTCACCATAGTCCCCGCGAACCTTGCTTCGATTATGCCACAGCGCTCTTGTTCCGATCAATCCCCACCCTTGTCGATCTCCTCCAACATAAGTAGCGACCGAAGCGTCTCGTGTACAAACACCGAGGAAGATATGACCCTTTTCACATCGATCCAGACGTACTGCCCATTCATGGATTCCAGTGTTGGGCGCACAGCCTGTGGTGGCCATCACCATTCCCCATTGCTTGGCGGTGTACTGCTTCGCAGTTCGATTGTTCTTGGATAGCGTCATGGTCTCTGCGCATCGTGAGGGATCAAATTCCAACGGTGAAGCTTCAACTCCTCTTGATCGAGACAGTCGATCGATCAGGAGATCTTGTAGCGCTCTCAAGAACAAAACTCGCGCATTAAGTGTCCACATATCGTTCTTCTTTCGCTTCTCGAGAATCGGGATGAGAGGAGCGTGCAAAAGCTCGTGATCGTCTTTGAAAGAAAAACTCGGCCAAGTGGATGAAAGAATACTTTCTCGAAGAAGATCGATCAATGCCGGCAGTCCCTTGATACATTCCAGCGCCTCGGCTTCTTTCTGCTTAAGATGGTTGAACGTATGCTCATACGCGCCCGCCAAAAGCTCGTTGCTTCTCGCATCATTTCCAGAATGAATGGACACACCAGCGCCTTCCAGGTACCCGCTAGGAGCGTACTTGGACATTAGATCATACAGACTTCGAGCGGATAATTCTCCGGCAACAAGCGCCTTCTTCACTATCTCGGGTTTCCAGTGAAGCGATTCTTTGCTTCCTTGTCTTGTCAAAAAGCCCTGGACGACTGCGTCGTCAAGAAACTCGTCTTGATCGACTACCGCACCGTTTTCTTGCACGATATCAGGGCATTGGGGGACAAACATCTGGGCCAGATCTGGAAGAGATAAACGAGCACATAGAATATCGACCTGACGGAATCGAGCCAAGTGCTCAGGTCGAAGTTCTCCCCGCTCCAAAAGCTCCGTACATTCGTTCAGTGCACCACACACAGCTCGATACATTTCCGATTGACTCTTATAAAAGTAGCCGATCGATCTCGCCCACGTCGATAACGCCGATTCTCCGATGCGTTTCCAGTAAAAGTATGCGGCTTTTTCGACGTGGTCAGCCGAGCAATCTGATTCTGGAATAAAAACAAGCGGCTCGAGAACATCTTGCTGATCCGAAGACGAGTCTGATCGCATTTGTTCTAATAATCGAACGACATGTTTGTGCAAGCTATCCACGAGATGGTTGGAATTGGTTTTGTTCCCAGATATTGGATCCATGCAGCTCGTGCTTTGACCAAGCCCAACAGAAGCGGGTGATAACCCAACGACGTCGATGTGGAAAAGATTGCATTCCAACACTCTCAGTACGATCAAGCGCCCACAAGACTGAAACAGTATCCATTTTGCAGCTTTGTAGTGGTTCTTTCCATGCAAAGAGGCTACCTGCAAATCATTCAAAATCGAGTTGATGAGCATGAATACCATTGGGTGAGGCTGGATGAAATTCTCATTCGTGAGAGTTCCTTTTCTAGCCGCTTCCAAGTAGTTGACACAGCAATCATTGACCTTGGCAAGGAGTGTCATCGCAGTAGTGAGACCATTCGTCTGACTTGAATTGGATAAGGAGAACGGTCCAAGAGCCAGAAATTCCGCAGAGCTGAACGCTGGTGGTCTCACAGGCTGTTCGATTAGACTTTCAGAGGTGGCATTGACTTCTGATTCCAAAGTCTCCCCGATGTCGGCCTGCTCTTTTAAAGCGATTTCAGGAGATAAAGACAAAGCGATTGCTCTGGCCATTAGTGCGTCTTCATCTGCTGTCTCCTCCTCGGTAGTTTCGTGACTCTTGGACTCTTGCGCGTGCGATCGATCGTCAGATTCCTTCTCCTCCGAAAGTTGACAATCGTGCTCACTAATTTCTACAACCGCGATATCTTCTCTCCTTTCTTCTTCGAAAAATCCTTCCTCACTTCTCTGACACGATGCAGGGAGTAGATGCAATTTGTTATCGTTCTTTTCGAGTACTTCACTTATTTCAGACAAATTGCGGGGTAGTTTTCCTTCAGGGGCTTTTCCACCTTTCAAAACGCGCAAGTGAGACGCAATTGGAAGAGAATTTTCGTCTTCGGTATGATCAGTTTGACGAGTGAACCATAAAACCAGTTTTGTAGCCAGCAAGAGAGCTTGCAGGGACCCATCTTGTATGGCTTTTGCCACAAACTTTGAAACATCCATCCGAAGTTCTTCCGGTGATAAGGGCTCTGCATCAAAGTCGGGAGTCAGCATCGGATTAGATGAAACGGAACTCGGGTTCCCTGGAGTGGAAGTCGACGAAGAAGCAAAATTGATGGACTTTTCTTTACGCTCTCTGTCTTTTCGCTTCTTCTTGCGACGCTTATCACTTCGAGAATCCACTCCAGTGACCAGTGGATGACATTGGATCGCACCAAAGAGGGCCGCGTCGTTTTCGCGTAGCTCACTAAGTAGGCCATTGAATACACGGTCATCCAAACGCTCATGCAAAAGCTTCATATGCAATCGAAGTGCTTCCTCCTCTGGGCTCAAACAGGCCGAATCGTTCTCTATGCTACTATACTTGGCTTGTTCGGTCTCCTCAGGAGGTTCATCACCAGTCTCAATTCCCAATTCTTCATCACGCTCACTCTCTATCTCTTTTTCACGTGACGAATCTCTGATATTTCTGCGAAGTTCACGGGCATGACGACTTTGGCTATTATTTCCCAATGCAAACTCGATATCGGACTTGGCCTCCATAAAAAATCGAGCTAGTTCTTCGACTCTTTGCCTCCTTGCAGCATCCACATGAACCCTTTCCAAATCCTGTCGATGATTCACAACTTTGTTATTGGAGATGCCAATACTCGAAGCTCCACTGTGAGATTTGAGCAAATTCGAATGGTCCAAAGTCGGCTTCTCTAACTGGCGCTGTAGTCTGACGGGTTCCGATCTTCCGCTAATCGTGATATGAGTGAATGAGTCCAGTGTGATTATATGATGCCTGTCGTTGCAAATGGAGGCCAATTCGCTCTGCAGCAAAGAATCAGAAAATCAGATGAAAAACAGTGTTTTGAGACTCAAACGGACCATAAGACGCGCATAACGATTGTCCATATTCCCTTTGGATTGGATGTCCTGGATTTCATGCAAAACGCTCGCCTGTCGAGTTAGACGAACTTGGTTTAATCCCGATGTGTTGGACATCGAGGAAATTGCAATTGCGTGTCTACTGCAATAGCTAAAGCGTCAGTTCTCTCTATTGCAAGTAGGAATTCAATTAGATTTCGACGAACCGCTTTGACCTGTCAACAAATTATTAGGCGGATATGGATTCTTCTCCCTTCTTTTTTTCGGAATATCCTCCCGAATGTACCTTCGTTGCTCGCTTAGGTACGTTGGAAATTGGACACATTATCAAGTCATTTTAGAGGATAAAGACGTAGGCGACCGGAATTGAAAGCGATTCATTGCTTGTTTACCGAGTTAAAGGACATTGGATAGGGTCAAGATGACTCGCTGTCTATATTACTCTGTCATAAGACATTTTCATTTGAGTAATGCGAAATCTAGAGCCTCTATACGATTTAAAAACAACGTGAAAATTTGTCAGTTTATGTACGCTAATATCGACGCTATCAGAACTCTTGCAAGAGTCGACAATTATTGACTGGATAAGTAAACGATAAAGACTACTCTAATACTCTCATGCAAGACGAGAGGTGCAGAAATGAGCTCGTGTAGCCTTTGCAATCAACCATTACCATCGCTGACTAGAAGACCAATAGGATCTCTGCGATTCCTGTATATATAACTTGATATTCTATGTTCAGCTTAACATCATTAAATATCCAAATTATGTGTAGTACATACGAGATGATATATGACGCACGATGGATCCTTGCGTCTAAGAATGCTGCATGTTGTATTATCTACGGTGAATGAATGTGGTATGACTCATCATGATCGATTGTGCGCAAGCTTTGATTGTCATCGTATCATCATACGACAGTCATGCATAGGTCATACACGTGCTTTCAGCACAGTCACTGCTTAGCAATCAAAATCTGCGATATTTCTATTGATAGTCACGAATAAATAGAGCTGCATAAACCTATAGAATCCTCTAATCGCTCGCCGATTCTGACGCGCTCTGACGCTAACAAGGATCCAGGTATGATGCTAGGAAGAAATAATGGCTTGGAATCTCAAAATTCAATTTGACAGCACATATGTCGTACTTCATAAAACTGATGGACACTTGCCTAACCATGTAAACGATCAGCAATCGACTTTTGAGTCACGTACAATGACTCTACCGTGAAACAGAGCACAGGGCGGTTGACACGACCCGCTATTTAGTAGAAGCAAAGCATGTTCGTTATATGTATAGCCTGGACCGACGTAAAGTGCGGCTATTGGAGCATAAAACTCTTCCAGCGGGTGTTGCGTCATTTTGACGAATAGATGTGACTTCCTTGTTTCTCGCATCCAAGTACAGTATGATGTATAAGCTTAGTGAAGTAGGGTACGCAGTGAGTACCATGACTGAGACCTGTAAGTAAAGTCGAACGCCTTGGTGATGACCACAAATATTCTCAGCGCAAGCTCATCAGAAGGTATATAAGGTATATTGTAGGGGTGCATCCCTGCAAAAACAGTAATGGTGAGGTAGAGTAGCTGGCATGCAAGAAAGCGAGTACGAGCAAATGCTGACAGATGCTCATTATTCAATTTGCACTCTACGAATCAGCCAAACAAACACAAGTGTAAACACTGCAAAAGAAGATGTTGATTCGAAACGCTGGATTAAGTTTAAGTGCGGCCACTTTGTTCTTGGGATGCCCATCGAAAACTGTTGCTGAAAACCTCCAGATGAATGGCTTGACACAACAGTCATTCCTTCGATCTCGCCAGCTCCAATCCGATAATGATGGATCTGAAATGCAACTAGCCTTCACACAAGAGGAAGACCTGATGATATTTATTCCTAATAAGATTATCCAAAGAGCAATCGAGCAGTTGGCTGCTTCAGGAATTGGTGCTAGTGGTAGTAGTTCTGGTGGTGGTAGTACTGGCGATGGTGGTGGTACTCCGGCTGGTGGATATGGCACTGGCGGTAGAACTGGCGATGGTGATTATGGCACTGGTGGTCCTTCTGAGGAAGAAAGTAATACCGGTAACGGCGCCAATGAAAAGGATGAATACAGTCAGAAGTTTGCTGTTACTCCTGCTGGTGGTTCTTCTGAGGAAGAAAGTAATACCGGTGACGGCGCCAATGAAAAGGATGAATACAGTCAGAAGTTTGCTGTTACTCCTGCTGGTGGTATTGGTAGTAGAACTGGAGGTGGTGGTGGTACTGCTGTTGGTACTGGTAGTGGTACTGGAGGTACTGGTGGTACTGCTGTTGGTACTGGAGGTACTGGTGGTACTGCTGTTGGTACTGGTAGTGGTACTGGAGGTACTGGTGGTACTGCTGTTGGTAGTGGTACTGGAGGTACTGGTGGTACTGCTGTTGGTAGAGGTACTGGTGGTACTGGTAATACTGGTGGTGGTCATGTTAGTACACGTGATAATGATGCTGATGCTGATGCTGATGCTCATACTGCTGGTAATCCTTCATCCGAAGATCAATGAGGAGGGAATTAAATTCGACAGGCATATGTCATATCCAGTCTTCCAAGTGTCCCATCTCTTTATAAGGCACACCGGGCACAAAAGTCTCATAGCTCTTTTTTTCACATACATTTTATTTCAATGCAAACACCTTTTCTATCTGATGACTTGCGTAATCCGATAATCGGTGAATTCTTTATCGACATCCATCAATGGAAGAAGAAGCAAACTGGACAGAGTGTTGTCGGACAGATCTCGAAACCCTGCGAGGTATCTTAGGATTGGTACATCAGCTATTTAATGAGATCAAAGGATTAAACACAAGGGCCCCGCTGCAGCTCAGCTCGTGTTTGTTCTCACACTATAATAGCGCATCCCAATCGGCTATGATCGATACAACAGTCTGCCCAACGATTGATGCTTTCAACTCTTCGATTGTAACGGAGGATGACGAGACCATGGGAATCAATAACATGCAGGGATTCGATAATGACGTACGGGACTCTCCTCCTTTGGATTCCAAGATGGCCTCAAGCCCGGAAATTCATATTTCACCTTTTCCCGACGATAATTTAGATTCGTACTCTAGAATTGCTTCACTTCATGCTCAGTATATTAAATTGAGTAGAGAACTACTCGAACAGGTTCGAAACGAAAATCGGAAAGATGACGAAGCAAATGCTGAGCAGACCTCACTCGACACGCATACTAGTGTGGAAGATTTACGATGCCGCCGTAACCAGCTGCGCAAGGTAAGTTATCAAGCTTCATACTCGTGTTCCAAACTGACTACTGATTCTTGTATGCTCCCTTAGGAAGTTCAAAATCGCAATCTGGTCGTAAAAGATCTGATTGTTCGCCTAAGACATTTTGAAAGATCTCTGCTCGTTGTCGATTCGATATCAATGGGTCAAAGTACTGCCATCCTGGAGCGTGTTTGATCATCTGGACCCAATTTCGCATTCGTCTCAGACGTGTGGAACCTCCAGAGATGCAATGGATCATGATGCCTTCACGTATTGCGTTTTTTCGCACGAGACTCTTACGCATTAGTACCATATCCTGCTGCCCGCGATGATACTTGAATATATTTGGCTATTCACTTAACACAATCCAATGGGAAAGCCATCCTTGTCTACTTTTGTACCGACCCACGATCATCAGGACTTCTTGGAGCACGTTTTCTGGCATTCGGTGTGTTTAAACCCGGTACGTATTCTGTTTCAGAACCGCAAGCTTGCTGTTGTGGTGTCCCCACGTTGCACCCACTGCCGGAGAAAATCGAGTTTGCATCCATGAGCCTCCCAAAGCCTCTTCTGAAAACATCGGTATGGTCCAAAGTAGTAACCGCCTTTTTCTGTGGTGAAGCCATCTGCGGTGACACGTTGGTCTTCACACTAGATTCGAATCTGCCTTCGCTTGATCTTGTACTCAAAACTTCCAGCTCATCATCCACTTCAGCCTCAATCAGCTCGTCATCCATCTGTTGACTAGCTGAGCCATCAGAATAACCAGCCATTCGTGCATCTCTGTCCTTGTCGATTTTTGCGTCAGCTGCACGCTTTCTGCAGGAGTCAAGTATACCAAACCATCGCCATCTTGCCTTCTGTATCTCACACATTACACAGCAGACAATGTGAATTGAGCGTCATTTTGTACGACAGTCAATTGCATCGACTTAGATCGGATAAACACTTACGGAGGTCTCTCGTTCTTGTGCCAATCTCAGCTTTCGCTTGCGAACAATGTAGTCATACGTGGTAAGATGTCTGAAAGCTACGCAGTGAGAACAATGAGCGACAAAACTTGAGCGATCCGGATCCTTACTTAGCATTGAATGGAAGCAAGTTAGTTGACATATCAAAAACCATAGCGGTATTAGGATTCCAATCAAAATTCCATGAACAATTTTGGTCGCGTGCAAAGGGAACCGATACGCAGAGCATGAGGATTGAAAATCGCGTCTGTCAAAACATCCGAAAGCTTTGCCTCCTACGAAAGAGTTGCAACATGACTGTTCTGCAATCCGTCATCGATTCGTGCGTGTAGTTACCTCGTCCTTGTATCACTTGTGGGTCCACAAAAGCTTTATACAAGAGAAAGATTGATAGAGAAAGCTGTAGACTCAGGATGAAGGACGTTCCGAGAATTGCAACGCTGAAGGAGATATAGTTCTTTTGACCGATGCAGTTGTTGAGCCATTTGCAATGATGATCGAATACTTGAATGCACTTGTCGCACAAACGGCAATGACGGCTGCCATCTTGACTACCACAGGGCGGTTTGATAAAACGTCTGACAAATTCGACATTTTCAAGCACGTACACATAATGCATGCACACATTGCAATAAACTTGATTCTCGCTTGTGTGCACTTGTGGAGCAGCCGATTGCTACACATGTTTCAATAAGATTTGATTTGGACGACTGAATGCGCATAGAGATCCCGTCTTACCGATGGGCGCAAAATCGAATCATCCGCCGGGTCGACTGATGTGCAATGATACACCGATAGCACGATGCCAAATGCCACGAACCCGTACAACTATTGGAGAAGAGAATTGCTTACATCTCTGAAACATAAGGATTATCAACTTACGACACTGAATATGATGCTTGCAGTTAGGATCAAGAAAGGTGTGACGAAAGCAAAAAAGCTGATTAATAAGACCGGAAACACGATCCACGTTGCGACTTGTAATTTGTGCATGGGTGCTTGCCACCCATTTTTTCGCATTCTGAGAGACTATGACCCCCTGTTCACTTCCGGGCTATATGTTGTAGTCGATTTATGGAGTATCGGCTTTGTTATTGCTCGTATTTTGCGCTGTGGTGAGATACGCAGGACAGTTCAGATGAACGCCGAGTCGAGAAACGATCAGTTCAATTTTCTCCAATCATATACCAACATGCAAATAGATAATGCAGCGATTTTAGATTAGTCTTCAACGATGCCGATCTTCCTCGTTCAAGATATGCATCGGGGTACTTTGAGCAAGGTGCTACTAGATCATGAATACTGCTAAAGCGATCGAAATTCTTTCCGTACACCTGCGTAGTGTTCACTGAGGTGAAGGGCCTTGTTTTGCGATATGATACGGAGAATGTGCGGGTTTTCTAACATCATTGATGTGGCCCTATTTTGAGGAAGACTCACATCCAACATATGGCACAACATACAGTGAAGATGATTCAATCTGTTTCATCAGGTCAGTTGGAGGAGAATAGAAAAAAGACAGGCATTGTTACCATTGGATCTCTCCTACTCAATTGCAAGAGGTGCCAGGGTTGACCAAGCGTTCCAGTCTTTGACCTCATGCGAACTTTAAACGCCCAAGTCTCATGCTTGAAAAGTACAAATTTGAACCCTTTCGTGTCTATACGACCTCTTTTGATATTTGACGCTCGCGTTGCAAGCTTGCACCAGCAGCCAAGATTGATAAAATATCCGTGATGATCGACGTTCCACATCGGACATGACGGTCATGGTTAATGGTACTCCGTATGTGCTTTACATGGACTATAGAAGAAGACTGCATTTAGCTAAGCTGGAGCTGAAGGCATTTTAAGCTGAATAATTACGTCAGTGAATAGACTAAGGTAAGGAATGGACTTCTACTTGGTAATGCTGCCAGATTTTATATGAGTGGGCAGTATCATTACAAATCACAATGTGTATTGAAGTAGAGCGTGCGAGAACGATCTTTCATATCAAGCTATACGGGAGCATATCAATTTTGAATCTTTCAATTTTAGCTACATGACAACAACACCTGCATCAGCCTACTTTTTTCCATACTAGACCAAATGGGCATTTCTCGCCTCCGATCAAGTCACGTGGAATATGAAAATCGATGCTTATAGCGTGCTTAAATCCCCACAACCTGGCAATTTCTTGGGACACAGCGGACAAGAAGCAGGAATTATAGAAATTTCATCTCACGTGAGACCATTGACGATATGTACAACACGGGGATGGTTCAGGAACTCTAATTTGCTAAATGCACTCTGACAGGATGAATTTCGTTCTCGTTCGGAATACGTTGATAGTCAAAGTCGATAGACCCATATACTACAATATTACGGGACTTGAAGGGAAGCCTGCATCTCGAAATTGGTTCAAAAGCCCTAGCACCAAAAGTTTTCTGGTCTTAGGATTTGTATGTATACATTGGACCATAAACGAGTTGTTCAGCGGGAATGTATTGGGTGTGCAAACTACTAATTCCTGAATTTAACTCTACGACTTAACATCGTGCATCGGTGCTCCTTGAATGTATTGTGTGCTCAGTAATTCGGAGCATCAGACCAGTTGTTCATTGATCTGACTCGTAAATTCAAGCGACGAGTGCCTTTCAGGTTACTCTTCTGTCGATCATTATAAATGATGAAAGAATATACTGATAGCGGTATTTGCTCTTGCTTTTCTTAGGTCTAAATGATGGATAACAGGAGCACCTTGGGATCGCTATCGAACATAAACGAGCTCGTCTGACCCAGGAGGAATTGGTATCCATACGGATTAAGACCTCAGGCAGGTCAGAACATACGCCTCTCAAGAGTTCGTGACGACTAACTGCTAAAATATTTTACACTGCGGCTGATCGATAGACATTCTGATGAACACGCTCACACTACCTTCTATCTAGTTGCTTCGAATTTTGTAAAATTGTCAATTCGGTGGAATATAACGCATGTCTTTTCGCAAATTCTTACAATGTGCACGATGATAACGACACCTTGAAACTTATGGGGCCTCGGTCCGAATTAAGCAATAACTTTCCCTTATGTGACTCCTATCGTCCTCAGTGGCGACTTCCGTCCTGTGTAGGCTCAACCATGGCGGGAGGTACTGTTGCGTACACCATAATCCTACAGACTCTTTGAGGCACATTTACTGCAAGAGAAGTCGATAGAATATCTCGCTTCTGAAACTGATCAGTGGTTGGTCATAACAACGTGTCAAAAGATGACCGCTGTAGCAGAAATATTTCAATGGTCGACCGTTTTTGCGCGTTCGAAGTATCGTAAAATGCTACCTGATGTTGTAGGATTGTTACCATCCATCTGATCGGTTCCATCAGAAAAGTATTCTTCCCAACTGCAGCATTTTCGAATGGGAGCATCGATTACGATTATTAACGATACGAGAAAAGATTGGCGCTGTCTTTTATCTCCCGACCACCAAGCTTTGGGAATTGCCACTACAATTTCTATGATTGTTTCATTTGTTACAACGTTCATTTATACGGGAGCGATATTTCATCCGTGGTTTGAGGCCATGTCAGCAGCAGGAACGGCTAGGTGGATGGGAGTATCCGTTGGCATGTGGCGAGGTTTTGCGACCGCCATGGTACCCTACGCTAATACGGCAGCAGCTGTTGCTGTTATATCGACATTCTCTGTCTCTGTGGCACGCGCAATAAATGCGGTTCTGGACACGCGTGGGTATGTTATCATTGCAGCTGGTGGCTACCACCGATTTGATCCAATGGGGCCATGGCTTTGGCAACAAGGAACGTGTGTGAATGTGTCGGCAACAAACGTGACTAATGTTCACACTGAGACATTGTACATGCGACCGATTTTCAGCGGATCTCTCTTCCATCATGACCGAAGATATCGAATTCAGTCATGGATAGACAAAAAGGGAACGGTCGGTCGTGATTTCAAACTTCTTCCGAACACCAGTACAGGAACCCCAGACTCACAGCGAGAAAGCCTGGCTTCGCGATTCAGGTCCGGGTATCAATCATTCACTCGATTCGATGAGCCACCCAATGTTCTGTCTAATCGTTACGATGCTCTTTTCGACACGAGTAGGTAGCAAGTGATGTGAATTTCATCACGACGACATTCTTAGATCCCAATGCATTATGCAACAATAGAAGTTCTTCACAAATGTTTACTTGAGTCCATCGCAACATATCTCGATAAACAGGGGCGATACCAACAGCTGCCATATGAATTCCTTGGCTCTGCAGGTTTATCAAAGCTCTAACGACCCAGGGACTTGTCTAAGATGACCGCTTGTGAAGTTGTACCAAGACAGAGCTTTCGACTGCAAAATGCCAGATTCACGTATCAGGGTTTCTTGATGCCCACCCAAACGAGGCTCCTACTGTCTTCATCGGTTCGAATCTGTATGCATTTTGTAAAGTATAAGTTGTGTCTGGACTCCTCGACTCAGCAAGCTACTTTTTACAAAGTACAAAGATGTAGCCTTCAGTTGAATGCAGACTTTCGTTACGAAGTGACACTGATTCCTGAGTGACGATTCGAAATCCTGTCTGCAGCGATAGCTGTGCGACGTATGCAACCGAATGCTGAAATCGTCCTGATGTGGCAAGCTTGACCCCATCAGTTCCACCAGAGAGAGCTTCAATGGAGAAAAGAAGCCATCCACCCTCTTCAAGTGCATTGTGACACAATTTGAAGGTTTCTTCCAATACACCCACATATATCCATACGTCTGCAGCAACGATCAGCCGGAATGCGTTTGGAGCTTGTTCCTGTAGATACAATACGAAACTGGTTTCTAAATAGAAGCATCAGTAAATGGCTAGTTTCACAAGACCGTTACGAGCACAAGACCTTTTAGTTCATCGTATACACCAGTAGCTTGAGCCTTCTGTATCATTTTTGAAGACAGGTCAACCTAAGCAATATGTTACATTCTTCATCCAGCTTTAACATTCCCAAGCACTCACTCCGATTAGCCTGGAAGCAAAACGTTTCAGCAAAATTCCACACAAACCAGTACCACATCCAATGTCTAAAACGGAGAATTTCTGCAAATCTAGTGTTGGCTCATGTTTCAGTAGAGCATCCACAAGCAGCCATGGTACTCTGTATTCAAGATGGTTGACTAATTTATCGTCGAAAGTATCAGCCAGTTGATCAAAGACAGCCTGTACGTATTCTGGGGAAGCGGTTTTTGCGTTGTTTGTCAAGGATGCAAGACAGTGTCTAGCATGTACGTGGCTTGGATACTGAGCAACGAGCTTTTCGTAGGCGCTGATAACCGCTTGTGGTTCATTCGAGTGACAGATTGATGTTAATACATTGTGTGCCACGGTATCCTCATCCACCATCTCTATCACACGGATCATGTAAGGAATCGAAAAGTAGTGCTCATCCAGAGTCTGTAAAACGACAGCCAAGTTGAAGCTAATCTGCGTAGACGTTTTCCACCGCGATAAAAGCTGTGAAAATGCTTGTGCAGCCTCCAGATAAGAGCCATTTTCGAACAGTTTGTTTGCATTTTTCATTCTCTGTTTCATTTCTTCTTCATTCTCTAGCACTTGAGCCGTATCATTAGCAGCCTGTACAATATTCATGATTCTGCTCGAGTCGAATGTTTCTGGATCAATCCTTCTTCCGATGTGGTCCACGATACAAACATGTGGAAGCTCTATGATGCCAAATTCTTTGCAAAGTATACGATAAGCGCTGGACAAAAGCATGCAAAGATTAGTGCAAAGACCTCTGATTCTAAAAATTCAGATACCAAGCACTCAATCGAATCAAATCGTTCTGTATATCCCGTAGTGTTTCCAACAATGCGTTCCTGATGTGCGGTGTTGGAGCTTTCTCGAAAGAATGCTCAACGATGATGCGATGAAGTTGGAAGGATGCGCTGCTCTTGTTGACTTTCCCAATCTCAGCATCTATTTTTAGATTGATCTCTTCAAAAGTGTCTGAATCAACCCACGGAGCTGTCCATAAACACACATTATAGTGATTTTCGTGCGATTCCATTTTGTCGTACTTTACGATCGCATCTAATTGCATACTTATTGTCTTCCATCAAAATATGCGAGCGATTTTCCGTCAAGTGCTTTCGCCACGAC
Source organism: Albugo laibachii (assembly GCA_902706625.1). Lineage (NCBI taxonomy): Eukaryota > Oomycota > Peronosporomycetes > Albuginales > Albuginaceae > Albugo > Albugo laibachii. The sequence goes on from CACSLJ010000073.1 coordinate 43,104, forward strand.
TACCACAGCTGAGGCAATTCTGTACGTAGCTTTCACATCCACAATATCCACTGAAGCTAATTTTGATACTATAGCAAGCAAGATCTATCCTTCTTTCACAGTATACGAATCCGACGCGGTATTTCAGGTCGGATACAAAGACGTCCATTAAGTATCTGTCAAAATAAGCCTACCACTTGTTAGGTATCTCCTATCCAGCCAGAATACGTCCAGCAATCGAATTACTTGAAGACGAAACGAGTGGTAAGACCACGACATCGGAGCTTACAATTGAGCTCATCGCGCAATCTATACGAAGGGATCATTACTCCTATCCTGGGCAAAACAACGCGATGGAAGCTACGATTACACAAAGAAATTGGTACTTTTGATATTCATCAAGCATCTCGAGAATTCATCCGAATTTGCATGGTAGTATTTCGCACTAACGCCGTCGGAAATCGGACTTGTGCTAGAAGTTCTGGATTCCAAAGTTGGGGAGATAAATATCAAGCATACTCCAAATCGGAATGATCCAGCGGTTCAAACAACTGAGAGAACACTTAAAGTCGTTTCTGCATTTTCTTCAAGAGAGCAAACTTCTGGCACAAAATTTGAAGTAGCCGGTGATTTTGATGTCAATACTACACTCAGCACAGGCGAGACACGAGTTCTGAAGGTGTGGTACTGCCAGGGTAGCTGATCCTACGATGCTGACAAGGGTACTTGTAGGAATTGCTCACATACTCCTTACCACGATTGTATGGTTTTCATTCCGTGCTGGAGGGCCCCTTGTAAGCACATTCTTGGCCTATTCACACTGGAACTAAAAGACGTCTGTGTATCTTAGAAACATGGGAAGTAATTCTTCTCAATCCATTCAAAGCGGCAGTCAGGGTCGACCGAGGAGTTCTCAGCCATCACAAGCTGGTGAATGGCCATTTTGAAAAGCGAAACAAACAACAGATCAAGTCTAGCAAAAAAGATTATAATCACCTTCACCAAAAGAACGTGCAAGCGCTTTTATCTAAAGCTTGATCTGACAATCTAGAGTCTGATGATTGGCCCGGACATCACTCGTTGACTACATGTGACTTTAGAAGGTGATTTGTGCTCCGTAGCCAAATTTGAAGTCGCTTTTAGCTGGAAACGCTTCAGCTGCTAGCGTGAGCAGAAAGTTGGGTAGCACGTGTGTTTCGACACTGGAAGCAACGCGCCCGCTCTGGTCCAATGACATCGAAAGCCGAGAAGCGCCTATTTCAAATTGGCCTCCCATTGTGGCATTTGATTCTCCACTACGATAATTGTAGGTCAACTCGGACCCATATTTCATTCGGTGACCCTGGATCTTCCGAAGATACTGAAGCTGTAAAGTTCCTCCAGCTCCGGCGGTGCCAGCCGCAACCCAGTCATCAGCCGTATATCGGGCGCAATATGCTGCTATAACTTTGACATGTTCCCCATGAAAGTAGGCTTCACCTCCTAAAGCCAGACGCTGTGTCAGACTTTGGAAATAGGACATCCCATATAGAGGTCCATTTGATACTTTGAAATTACAGCAAAAGTCTCCACACATATAGTCCAGATCAGCAAGCACTTGACTTTCACCACCACCTCCATCAGCTGAAGGATCCGATGAGGAAGGTTTGAGTTGTCCCTTTACCCTCAATTTCCAATTCGATGAAAGGCGTTGATTCCAACGAGCGTCCAAGAATCCATCTGGTGTGATTTTGCTCATTAAGAATGTCGAAGGATCCATTGGGTCTTCTGCGACAACGTTTGCACCGAATTGATATAGACCTCCCGGTATCATTGACGATCCGAGCAATATGGAATGAGATGTGGAGAAATTTTGCCCCAAAATTCGCGTAAAGTCGAATCGAAACCCATCAAAGGCGTCTACGCTAACGGGTCCTTTCAGTTCATTAAGAGCATTTTCATAGAGTCCAGGATTCGGTAGCTGGTCACGTTCTTTTTCTATTGAATCGACCTGCTCAACAAGAACCGGAAGATCGTCCAAAGAATGAGAAGCCTCACCAAAATCCTGGTTAGAGAAAAACATCATTTTGGCGAAGAGGAAATGGCATCAAATTGAATACTTTACGCGTACATTATTGGCTGAGCTTGTGGCCAGCACTGGAAAGCTTTTTGCACTGTACGCTCTGCATCGAGTTTCGTGTGTTGCAGCAGCTTTGCTCGAGATCGCACCCATTCTTAGACAGCTTATTCGTGACCACAGCCAGGAATTGATACGGTATAACGATATCAACAAGTACCTTACCGGTATAGAAGGGAAATATATCATAATGCATGACTAAATGCGCAATTTCTCAATTTACAGCTAAATGACCAATATCGCAGTGTAGCGAAGCACAGACATCGAATATTGTTATACAACAAGCAAACGCTTGCAGTAGAGCAAGGTATAGTCACATGTACCGAACCTGTGGGTCCCCTCATTCCCTCGCATCGTCCAAAAAGTATATAGAACACGTGGAGCACTGGCAGGATTTTTCCACGGGATACGACCGCCTCTTTTTGACCGGAGAAGTATATAGTTTCGAATCATGTTGTCGTGCTTTGCCTTGCAGCACACTTCTTGGGTACAAACTGGGACACATGATGCCATTGTAAGATCCTCTAGTTGTATAGTATAAGAACAAGCACGCCGCCACCAGCAAAAGCGCACTTAGTCGTAATCCAATCGGCAAGCCATCGCCCACCTGCGCAGAGAAGAAGTCGCTTTCAAATTGACGATCGGAATTTTGCCTTAGAAATTCGAAAAATATACAAGCTCCAATTATCCATGCATCATTCAGAAACTTCAAAAGGTCTGCGTGGGTCTTAATCGGTGTAATTGCGCTCTCTGCAATACTTGGAAGCCTTTTGGCCATTAGATTGACATGCGATCGAACAGGAAGTCGATTACTTCCGATCGCTCCATAAAAGTTCCTCTCTTCTTTCTCGATCAGACTCAACTGATTCATGATGACCACCAAGAAAGACAAATCGATGCAAAGAAACTCGATCTCATTCTTAAGCGTGGGGTCGAAAATGTCCTCATTGCTTATAAGTTGGGCGTATAGAGATAATGGAAGACTACATACTGCTTCGACCATCTTGTCCACATTGCTACTTTGAGGGGCAAAATATTGCTTCCGGAATGACTGAATGACTTTAATCTGTGCTTTATACATATGTAAATTTGGCCATGCACTCGTATTATTTTGATCGATGTTTTCTTGCAATATCTTGAGTACCTGCATTGCTCGAAACATTTTTCCGACAATGAGAATATCGGCTTGAGGCATCGTTTGATGTGTAAAATCGAGCCAGCAAGGTTCTTTTCGGCACTCACGCTTGTGTTCCGCGAATACATCCTGCAACTCCGTCATGCAAATTTTTCCTTTACCTGTACCTGTCAGTGTCCAATTCTGCTGATTCAGAAAAAGCTGGCTCACATGTCCTGGAAGCCAGCATGCTGCTTCGAGTCTCCTTTCGTTGTCCCTTTTGATCAAAGCAGAGAGGTCATTAGTATCCAATGCCACTTCGACCAGCTTCTCGATGATGATACTTTTGACGTTTGCTCGGCCAAAATATGAAAATTCCCGCACTTCATAATCGTTCGGATCGTGGATTCCTATACTGCTAATCTCCTGAGGAATTGCATCCCTAATATGTCTTGACTTGAAAAACGCGATCTGAAGAGTATCTTCTTGCATGTCTAGCATGCCATAATAGCTCATTTTATTAACAGGTTGTAGTGTCAACATCTCCATTCGATGATGTAACACATTTAATCCCAGTAGATGGAAATACCCCGTCGATTTTGTTTGTACAATTTGGAAGTCTTCACGCAAAGATGGAAAAAATCCCCCAGTTTCATCCATCCGACTTCGCCTGTACAACAATGTCTGCCAGTTGCCCACTTGTTCGGATTCGGAAGCCTTCCAGTCGTTCACATTGGCGATATAATGCACTCGGCAAGAATCGAGCGGAATAAATTGAGCAAAACCATTCCCTTTTGGTGTTTGGACTTCTATATTCCTCTGTTTCACAAAATCAGCTATTTTTGAGAGCCCGTATTTGATGGATGTATGCATCGATTCCACCGAATTGGCGTTGTACGATCGGGATGGAAATAAGCGAAAATCGAATTCATGACCGCCAGTGTCGAAAAACCGAGAACTATTTTTATTTATCATCAAGTCCGATTGCTCTAATCCCTCGCTTTGTGCGTCGCCAACGGTGAACAATGCAAAAGAGGCCTTAAGCGGCGACATCGTTACAATCACATGACAGCCAGGTTGCGAATCCTCTTCAAAACCTCGGATTGTAAACGAACAAAGCAAAAGCTGCAGCAAAATTATGAAATTCAGGAAGCTCATTGAATTTGTGAGACTGTAAAATTTGACTTATCAACCAATAAAGCAGAACCTGACCAGCTTCAGATATTATTATAGCAAAATTCTGGCTTCTTACACTGAGACGAGAACAAATCCCATTAAACGTTCAATTATGGACCAAGCCACACCGTGCTTCTAGAATGGAACGAAATACTTCGACTACTGCTTTGGAAAACGCGACCGCAAATATTAGATTGTCTGTCTCGATCCGCACAAGATTGGGCGCGATTACTATTGCCAACTGATCGATTCCCATAAAGTTTTTTTCCTTGTTGCTGGCAACTACCACAAGCAGATCGACTAACCATAACAGAATTTCACATTCCGTAGAGCTTAAAATGGCTTTGAAATGTCCCGTGAGATCTTTCACTTCGTCGTTCTTGATCTGACACATGAGCTTCTCCATATCGCCCGGTTCGATCTCATGCAAAATCGGCACAGTGAGTTCGCGGAACCATACTTTCAACAAATCGGCCAAAACGCGAACATCATGGGATTCCCCGGAGAATATACCTCGATTGATTTCATCAATCGCTCGGTCTCGCTCTTCTTTGCTGGGAGATTCTCGGAATATGTGGGGAACATCGAAGCCTTTCTTGTGCAAGAAGTGATGTTTCAGCATCACCAATATAGCTGGTATTCGATCATCATAGCCGTTCACAGCGATCCTAGGGACCTGGCAAAAATGGAGCTGAAAATGCTGATTTACGATGTAGAGAGGATCTATAATGCTCTCTGCGGTCGGGCATGATGAAGGTACCATGCGAGAAAATACGGATGTGAAACACTTTTCCGACAGCGAATTGCGATGTTGGCTGATTTGTGTATCGCGTTCGGTGCGAGTCCTTTTGGCACTTTGATGTGGGCCTTTATGAACTGTGTCCGTTGTCAAAGACATCATGCAAGCACTTGGATTAGTCGAAGCCAATGAAGTCGCGCTGACGGCCATCAGATAATTGACAAATGTCTCTGTCAACCCTTCAAAGCGTGCCTCACCGAAATTGTAATGGATATGTATGTCATGTCGGAACGCATACGGCCCGCTAATTTCATGAATATGAGGTCGGGTTGGCGTGGTCATCAATCTGCAAGTACGTGGCCTCGATTGTAAATCTGCCTGAATCCAGAATTAGCGATTTACAAAAGCCGAGAACAAGATGTAGTAACGGCAGCGTTTATATATAGCTATGCGGCTTGAGAAACGGATGCTGGGTCGAGCTACCATGCGCGGGTGTCGTGTGGTCCATCATGCGAAGCTCAGTTCATTTTGGCTTGATGACAAAATTGAAGGGAATTTTATTGCCGTCTTATATCGGTACATTCGATGAAGATGGAAAAGCAATGAACACGATAAGCACTCGAGCAACAAAAGGAATTGGCAAAGTTAAGAATAGACCTAGTGCAAGCATATAAACGATGGCTTAACTTCCCGATCCAGTCATCCTTATACCGGAGGTTTAAGTACCAAGCTCGATGTCGTGGGGATGATAGGAAGCCTGGGGTCACTTGGCTGGTATAATGAGCTCAAAGGCGAGGGTACACCGGGAAGCGTTACGGGAGGCGTGGTTGGGAGTGCTCCCAATCCGGGTGGTGGAGGTGGTGTAGTTGGTGGAAATGGTGGAAATGGTGTAGTTGGTGGAGGTCGTGTAGCTGGTGGAATGGTTACCGGCAATGGCACCGGAACTGATGTATTTGGACTGGGACTTGGTGGGCTGGAGGGTTGAGGGACGACTCCTGTTGGCTTGGGATCTGTCGGAACGGGAAGGGGTAGACTGGGTACTGTTGGTGTGCCGAGGTTCTCTGTAGTAAAGAGTGGGGTTATTCCACTAGTGTTCCATTGTGTAGTATTACCAGCATCCGCTGCATTCACACCACTTAGGGCTTGGTAAACTTGCATACCAGCTACACCAGTTACCAAACCTCCAGTCATTGCTCCACCGTATTTAGCTGCTCTTTTCAATTTCGATTCTGGACTCAATTGTTTCACAAGTTGAGATGGGTCTCCAGACGTGATAGTCAGCTTGTTGTCATGAAGCTTGTATGTGGAGGATGTAGCTTCGGGTTTATCTAGTTCCTCTTCTTTGTGAATCTTAACGGCACGTAATTTGTTATCTATTTTAACAGGGTCGGCTGCTTCAGCAGGCCGTCTATTGAATAGTTTGCCGACTTTTGACATTTTATTACCATAGCCGTACAACAAAATAGAAGCCATGAAAACGAGAACGTCAATCAATAGTTTGGCACGCATGAGGGAGATGTTGCTGGTAAGAAGTGGATTGATTAGTGTGCAGTAAGGAATAGGCGAGACCCAACAGTCATTCACCATTGCCACCTCATAAGTGCGTAGTTGTGTGTAGCTCATATGTCTACGTGTCTGAACAGCATTTGCTACCAAGGTATGACTGGACTGATAGGGCAAGTGCTACAACATCACACCCGGTTTTTACACACGCGCACTATTTTATGCGGTTTTTGAGCCAATGTAAATGAGAGACGTTCTAATTAGATTACGAGTTTGCATCAGCGTCTAAAGCTATTGCTTTGGACAGAAGTCTTGCGGTTCAGGCTGAGACGTGAGGTAGACTGCGTGGCAAATAAGTGATGATGATGTGAGGTGTATCCCCAGGTATGACTCATCACAAACGTGGACTTTTTGTGTGTACATCGTGTTTCTCGCTTTCTGGCCGGATGAGAACCAATCAGAAATATCCCTAGTGACTTGATTCCCAGTGATGTAATCGTGTGATGATCTGATCGATGGTAGGTCGCAATGACGGATCGTGCGTTAGCATATGGCTACATTAATTTTTTCGATGAAAAGCGAAATGCACATCATTGACAAACACAGTACCGGGTAAACTCATAAAACTGAGTCGAGTAGATATTCTTTGGAGGGAACTTGATGGGTCCGAGTACGGATAATGAGGAGCATTCGATGATTCGAACACTGCCTGAGCTGGTGAAAGAGCATTCTGTTGGGGAATAGCCGAATGCCATGGCATACAGAACACATCCAAGTGACCATACTGATCATCAAGATACTATCAGAACACAAGCTTTCATTATGAGACTTGGAGTCTTACCGTCCGTCTTTGTCGTGATGTGTTCTCTTGCTGGAACTTGGTACAATTCTGCGTGATATCATCCTTCAGATTAGATGGTCGAGATTGAGAGCTGGTGTAATCAGGTGAAAGACCTGGTGCACGATACGGCATTGACGTCATCTGTGAAGCTTTTTCCTGCATTAATAATGCCTCGGTTTGTGACGGTATGTAAACGTTCCCTTCAGTTACGGAACCAAGGTCTGTCAAAATCAGATTTCCAGTCTCTGAGATCATTATATTCTCTGGCTACAAGGTTCCATTCATCCCTTGCAAACATGGAGTAGTGACAATCACATGACAGAACCTTTATATCCCGGTGAGCCAAGGCCGGCGTGTGCGTATGAAATTCGGCAATGGCTTTGCAAAGCTCGAGAAAACGATCCAGAATCCACCGTTCCGATAAAGATGTTCTTTGTCTGCATCATAAGTGTTCATATCAGTCTCAATAACAAGCAAAAATGGTGTCAGCGAGCCTTACTCAATAGAAATGTCAATTTTATCTCGAAGTGTTCCTTCCTGGAAAAGATGCATCAATATAGTAAGCCAAAAACTGTCTGGATGAAGGTATCACCTGCATGAAAGGGAAGAGTAAATAGTATTCATGACAAATACTTCCCCCTGTGACTTCAGCATGATCAATCAAAGGCATGATGTTCGGGTGTTTGAGAACTCTATGAAGCTGAATCTCATGCTTCACCATCCGCCTTTGTTCCTCCGATTGACATATAATCTTCTTCAGCGCATATATCTGGCCGGAAACCGTGTCTTCCGCCTGATAGACAAATGAAGTAGCGCCTTGGGCAACCTCACTCGTGGTGCAGACACTATAGTCCAAGTCATTAGCGTATGTCTGTAGAGACCTGATAGAGCGACAAACAACCTGCGACCACTTTGCATTTGAATGCTGCTACGCAAGCTAAAGCAGTGCATTGTTCGCTTTACTGCGAGAAGAGGAAGCACTTTGATTGCAGCGCATACACTCCTGACGCTACTGATATCATGTAGATTGGTTGAACGATCTTTCGAATCGTTTGCTGATGGCCGGAACCGAGTTATCTGCTCGCAATTATCCATTCTTGTCCGCTACCTTTGAGAAGTGATACCATGCAGCGAAGTACCGTGCTTTTATGGCTGCGAAGTTGTGGCTTCCAGCCCCTCTGAGACTACCGGCGTGCAAGAATCGAAAAAATCTTGTGGGCTCCACCTTAGACCCATTGGATACTAATTACAGGCGGCAAAAAGCTCGAGAGAATCGCGATAAAACTGTATAGTTTATTGTGAATGAATTTCATTATTTAATTGTAAGACCGCATGGAGTTCGAGGCTGTGAGCTACGAGTGCAGTAATTGCTCGAATCTAACCATAGCCGCAGTGTTACTGACGCTAAACTCGTTCAAGCTGAGAGGAACTTTTCGTTGTGAATTGCTGCATCTTCCCCTAATGAAGTGTTTGTAGCTCATTACTTGTTGAGGTATATTTGTCAGAAGTGACGCCACTACATTTATCATATACGGCTTGCATGAGCCAATTTTGCGAGTGCTCCTCGTCGTCTTAATCGATCTGAGATTCTCAAGCGCCCTAGTACGACTTCATATACAGACCTGCTACATTAGGAGAAATATCTGTAGACTATGTACAGCATACTGTGCGGTGTATACGCATTGCCATTGTAAAGAGTGCAACAAAACAGCACTATAATGCACCCGAAATATGGCAGCTGACCATAGTCGATTCAGTCGTTTCCATAGATTCAGGTCTGATGCGGTCATTTTTGGCCAATCATTTGTCCTAATGCTGTCGGTTTAAGACTATCAAAATGTCTGCTCTTCCGCTCGGGAAAATGGGTTTATTAAATCAAACAGAAACAGAAGTATCTGATGAATCACACGATTTTGAATCTTCGTTAGACGATGCAACAGGACGTCATAGTGAATACATCGGAGACAAATTCGATCACGAACAATTCGAAGTGGAAACTCCATTCCACCGGATCATAGACGCACAGCCGCAATCAACGTTACACGGTCAAACGAATCCGTTACCATCCCATTTCCTCGGAAAGGGATACGTTGTGAACTCCTACTTTGTGTGCAGACTTCGATATTTGATGTACTGCATGGCGTTCATTGATTGTGTCGGAATTGCTGCCTTCTGGTTCACCGATAGTATTGATGATGGTGGTATTTACGTGGAGGATGCAAGTGCGTCCATGTCATTTCGAAGAGCGAGCTGCGTCGCACACGGAAACTGTAGCAATAGCTGTGAGACCATTGTGGTTTATGGCTCGTTAATATATCACATGCTTCCTCTGGTCATTCTTATCGGCCTTCCAGCCTCCGGATGGAGAATTTTCGAACCATTTGAAAGAGTGGAACCTTCAGCCAACACTTTCAGTCAATTTTCGCAAAATGAGGAAAGTCGACGTCTCATTGAAAATCACGAAAGCAATGAAGCTGGATCAAGCGATCAACCGACGCGAGTTCTCACTTCTGTGAACTCAATAGCAGAGTCTTCTATACAAATGCATTCGAAAATCGCGGGTAAAAAGCAAAACACAACCAAACTCAGACGGACAGCCTTTCTTCAAATATGCGAGCTGATTGCTGTGCTTGTGCTTTGGATCAACTTTCTCATCATGTTATATTATGTCTATGCGCTTTTTCATGGTGATGCTTTGGAGTGCGATTATGCGCAGGTACAGCTATACGTCGACCTGGCAGTCATCCCTTTCGTGCTTCATTTCGTGGAGCTTTGTTATTTTTTCCGATACCGAGAACACATCAAAATGCAACTTGGCGCTTTCCATGAAGAAGACCAAACTGGAGGTCTAAAATCTGCTTTTGCAAAGACATTTCATCCTCGACGTCTATGTCAGTCTGAATCCAGTTCATTTGTTCGGAACACCCGAAAAGCTCTATACAAAGCTGCAGAATTGGAGAATTTTCGACACCTTTCTTCGACGCTTGTGACAGCCCAAGAGCGCTTGGGACGAAAGTTTGCCTCTCGAATGTACTCCAACCCGAAATTGCGACTTTTTCTATTCTCTAAATCCAAAAAGAACCCACTTCACGCAGCAGCCGCAAACGGTAATGTACAGATGATAGACGTACTGATACACGCGGGAATTGGCGTGAATTCCCTCGACAAAGTCGCCAGAATGCGATTAAGCACAGGCGATGTCTTTCTATACTTTGCAAAGTTTTTCATTTCCGACCCCGTGCCTAGCGATACAGCAACTTCGATTTACAGGACCACGCTGGTGACCCCATTGCACTGTGCTGTCTATATGAATCAGATCGAAGCGGTCAAGGCGTTGATTGCTCACGGAGCTGACGTCAACAAATGTGCGAAATCTTCAAACTCAAACCATGTTGTGCCGCCTCTATTTATCGCGGAAAACACCATGATTGTGAGGCTGCTACTGGAAGCCGGGGCAAACCATCTGCTGGTCCCAGACCCTGGACATCAAAATACATTGACAGCCCTGCAGCTGGCTTATTTGAGTGACAATATCCTATTAGCACAGGAATTGGAGAAATGGGGAGGTGATGTGGCTTTGACTCCTCTTCATGCGGCTGCAGGCGCTAATCATGACGTAATGGTCCGCAAGTTACTGAAGAGAAAAGCAGATCCCAACAGTTTGGGAGAGTTTGGGTACGAAGGTCTCCATCGACGAACACCTTTGCATTGGGCGGCTGTGAACAACGCTTCATCCAGTCTTCTGGAGCTCTTAACGGGTGGTGGCAATCCAAACTTCCAGGACCGGCTGGGTCGAACTCCTTTACATTGGGCAGCTAGCTTAGGCTCAACGGAATGCGTATTGCTCCTTCTACAGAATGGCGCGGATTGTCGAATTCGAGATGTTTTTTCAATGACTCCGATGCTATGTGGAGGACGTGCTCGTTTGGGGAACAATGCGTTGATTAACCATCTCATCAAGTATGGCGCAGATATCAATGACTGTACCTTGACTGGCGATACCGCTCTTCACCTCGCAGTCAAGGAAGAGCGGCTGGAGACAGCTCTTTCTCTTATCGCTTGTGGTGCTGACATGCACAAGGTGAACCAGCACGGTTTCCGTCCACTCGATAATACAACTTCGACGAAATTCCAATTCGAGATGAAACGTGCTTCCGGGTACCGTGACGTTTTGCTCAAAGCAACACCGACTCACGCGGCCTTTGCATTAAAACTGAAGGATAGCTTGGAACGGATGAATATAACAGCGTGGCAAATGGATCATGACGAGTCGAAAATTCTCGACGATACTTTATGGCGGGAAAAATTGGTTCGCGATATTGCAAGTACGTCCATTGTCATCGCTGTGATCACACAAGATTTTACGTTATCGGAACCTTGTCTACGAGAACTGGCGACTGCGAAAGAAGTGGGCACTCCAGTGATGGCAGTTTCTATCGAGCATGCCCGGATTGGTGATGATCTCCAGGTTTATCTTTACACACGACAAGTGGTCCCATTCGAAAGTGCGATCGTCGCTTCTCATCCGGACACACCTACAGCCCAAGATCGATTACTTGGTGAAGATCACACAGATCTCAAGTCAGTCTCATACCTTTACGATGAGACGAGATATGAAGCTCAGTTTCGACTGCTGCTTGATGGTGTCCGTGATGAGATTGAGAAACAACGAAAAGGTCAGATCCAAAAGCAGTTGTCCCACAATCAAACAGCAATGTTCGAGTCAACATTACGCGGCCATACAATGTTTGATTCTCTTGTGGGATCACATACGTCATTCATATCCAACAGAGAAGTCATTGTGGGATCAGAATTAGATTATCCGAATTCGGAAAGTACATCTCAGATATCTGGTGACTCGTATCGATCTGATCCAGCGGAAAAAAAGTATATTTTCATCGCTCATGGGGATTGCCATCGAGCTTTTGTTCGTAATTTGCATGAGCGGTTATCAAGCTGCGGGTACGCAGTGATTGTGGATGGCGGCACTCTCAAAGATTTGCCTGAGGCTTCCAATATGAAGGAACGTATTCAGGTGAGCAAAAATGCGATTCTCGGTTGTGCTACCTGCATCGTCATCGTGTCGGAACGAACCGCTAAAAATGAGCTGGTCAGTGATCAACTCGCATTCGCAGAAGATAAACAACGTCCTATTTTCCCGGTACTGCTGAATGACGTGAAACTCAATTCATCCGTGCTTTCTCTACTCAGTTATCGACCTTTATACCATTTCACAACGAATGTGGGTTTCACAGCGTCGTTACATCAACTTATGACACGAATGCGCGAGATTTTGCCTCAAGAAGGCATGTGATTTATTTTAGCTATTACATTAATACACAAAGTGAGATCGATAATTACGAGATTGTTATTAAATGATGTCGCTCATTTGGATGAGATGGAGAGGCGGCATCCCGTATAGTGGATGCAATGTTGGATCTGATCGGCTGATTAGGGTGCCTTGAATGCGTCAGACGCAAGCAGAGAGCTGAGATATAAACACATTGGCGAGGTCGAGTGAACAAATGCATAAAGGACAAAGGCAATCTGTTAAGTATATCCAGAAAATATATAAATGTCCCCTTATCCAATGATGTCGTTACTATTCGCCTTTCGCGTACATAACAAATCTTACTGCTGACTGCAGCCGCTAAGATAGTCGGTAACGTGAGGAGGAGCATAACGAGCACAAAAGCTTCTACTAAAGCCGGATCGTACCAATTCAGCATGCGCGCTAAAGGGATTTTAGTAGGAGACTCTAATGGTAGAAGCGGCGAATGCAAACCATGTGTTTCGATTGTTTCCATAGTCGAGCTGCCGGTCCATGTCGTGACAATTTAGAAGGAATTATGTCTCTGCACGATGGAAAACATTCATAAAAACACCAAGATCAGAGTAGTTTTGACGTTAAAGACTTTCGTCTTATCCATGCATCCACAACATTTTGAGCAAATGTCTAATGTAAGTCCTTGTTCGGACGATTTGGAGACTTTAAACGTGAATTTCACTCCAAGTAAGTCACCAGACTCAATTTTCATCAAATTGTCTACCTCTGAAAGCATCGATGGTGGGGCCTTACGTGCCGGTGGGGCGCCGGCTTTGAAATCACGTGCAATGATCGGATTATTGTGTCAGTATGCGTCGGTCGGATTGGTGTATGGCACTTTACCCCAACTGATACTGCCATTTTTAACGTACTATCTCAATACAGAGGGGATCATCACTGCAGCCGCTGCGGCGCTTATGGACGTTCCTTGGGCATTCAAGGCTTTTTTTGGGATGTTATCGGATAATGTACCGATCAATGGATATCGTAGAAGACCTTATATGATTGTCGGCTGGATAGTGTCTGCAGCTGCGTTATTCGTTGCAGGTTCACTTCACATGCCCGAGCCATACTTTCCAAATCCTGCGTGGCGTGATATCAAGCCCTCTGACTATACTCCTGAGATCAAATCCAAGCTAAATTATGATGCCCAACATTCTGGCGGTACTTACGTGCTACTAATGACACTTGCTATTCTTGGCTGTCTGGTAGCTGATTGTGCAGCGGATGGTGCGGTGGTCGAGTATGCTCAGCGTGAACCTCTTGCAATACGTGGAAGAACACAGACAGCTGTATACATAACTCGAACATTAGCGATGGCGATTTCCCAAATCATCATTGGTTTTGGGCTGAACACACCTTCGTATGGTGGAAGCTTTAGCTTTGGGGTCTCCGTTTCAACAATTATGTATTTGCTCGCATTTACGTGCATCATAACCATCCCAATTACTTGGGCGTACATTGCGGAAGAGAAACATCGGAGTATGTATTTCAGTCTATATATCCTAGAGTTGTGGGAAAACATCCAGTCCCCGGCATTTTATAAAGTGGTCGCCTTCAGTTTTTTTTATGGAATCTTTGGCTCTGTCGGCTATGTCGCATTTGATACAATGACAAGCTACTGGATCGGAGCCACAAGCTTCAGCATTAGTATTACGATTATTCTGGGCTATGCGTTTTTTGCTGGAACGCTGTATGTCACGGGCAGATATGGGCTCGACTGGGACTGGCGATACATGATTGCTATTACGAATATCATTCTGATTGGAATGGATGCTGCCTGTACAATGCTGACAACCTTCGACGTCGTACGAAGGCAATGGCTATGGCTTGGGGTGAAAGTACTAGAAAATATTCCGATTGGTATCGGCTTTATGATCCAGTCTTTCGTTGTCGTGGAACTTGCGGGTGAAGGATGCGAAGGAACCATCTATGGTTTCATCACAACGGTACAGAATCTCGGCACTCCATTTGCAACAACTATTGAGAAGAATATCAACGCACCCTTTGCAGTGTGGAACGACGATATATTGAATGATTCACCCAAAGCACGTCAAGACGTCGCACTCACCATCTGGATCTCGTATGCTATGAAGTTTTTCTCACTGATCTTCTTAGTGTGGCTCCCCCGACAGAAGAAAGAGGTGCTCATACTCAAGACTAGCGGGAAAAAGTCCAAATTCATGGGTGTGATAACTCTAGTGTACACGTCCTTTGCGCTGCTGTGGTCCATCCTAGCCAATGTACTGAGCATGTTTGAGCAGACGAAATGCTGGTCGATCACAGGTGGGTGCAAGAGCTGATTCGTCAGAGATAGTTTAGAGTTAATCGTGAAAACAAATGTTTACGCTGCCCACGAAATTGCTACATGGTAACGATGCAGCCTAGTATCACGTCTGAATACTATAATGTACTAGAGGTAAAAAACGCGCTTCGTCGGAGATGCAACGACCTCGCACGAGTCCAAAAATATGGAATTATTTCTGATGTGACTGTGATGTACAATGTGAGTGGAACGAGTTCTTCCATAACTCGAACTGACGTCGTGCATCCCGAATTAGATGCCGTGATGTGAAAGGAGAGTTTGTGGACATAAGAGAAAGGCTTAATAAGCACTTATCGTTTCAAGTGTGCAGAGATTTTTGGTAAAGACAAGACGGTGAAAAATGGCATTCACCTAGCTTAAAACTCCAAGTAAAATTTAGTGAACTGAGCCATCACTTCTTGCTGTTTACAACGTAGAAGCCTGCAAGAAGCATGTGTTTTTCTGGGCTGCTTTTACAGCTGATCAAAGCGGTCAATAAAAAAGTTGGTCAAAATCATCCCATTTCTTGATTTGACACGCAAAGGCCTTGTAATCATGCCTTCAAAAGATTTCAGTGTCCGGACATCACCACATAGCTCACCCGGAATCGATCTTGATAACACAAATGTCAGCTATGCGAGTGGCATTTCTCCTCACAGAATGATTGATATGAAGTCACCCCTCCCGGCTCGACCGGAGGACGGAGCCTTAAGGGCAGGTGAAGCATTACACATTTGCTCAGTGCAATGTCTTGGATTATTTATGCAGTATGCTGCGGTCGGCTTGATGTACGGCACGCTTCCCCAGAGCATATATCCCTTCTTAACTTACTATTTGAACGCTGAGGGAATCGTATCAGCGGCTGCAGCAGCTCTTCTCGACATCCCATGGTCGTTTAAGATATTTTTTGGAATACTTTCCGACAATTTTCCAATTTTTGGTTTCCGTAGAAGGCCGTACATGCTAATCGGATGGTCAATTTGTTCGTCAGCATTGTTCATCGCGGGCTCACTTCCCATGCCGGATCCATATTTCCCGAATCCTGAATGGCGAGACATCAAACCGAATGACTACACAGCTGAAATACGTTCGTCACTCAACGAATCGGCTCAAAATGCTGGTGCGCCTTATATTCTTTTAATGACACTGGCAACTATGGGCTTCCTCATGGCCGACTGCGCAGCTGACGGTGTCATTGTTGAATATGCACAACGTGAGCCGATAGCTATACGTGGCCGCATTCAGACAGTAGTCTATATGGTGCGGACAATGTTTATGTGCCTTGCCCAATTGCTTTTGGCCTTTGGGCTCAACTCACCGCAATATGGTGGCACTTTCAATCATGGTCTATCTTTTTCCACGATTATGGTCATACTAGCTGCATCTTGTCTTGCTGTGATTCCAATCACATGGCTGTGTATATTTGAGGAGAAGTATACTGCCTGTACCTTTAAAGAATACCTCCGGCAGCTTTGGAATATGATACAAGGCCGGGTATATTATCAGCTAATTGCTTACAGCTTTTTCACTGGTGTCTTTAGTGGTGTTAGTTACGTCGCATACGGACCGGTAACAAGCTACTGGATCAAGGCTTCAAGTTTTAGTATTTCAATGTCTACTATGGCAGGCTATGCGTTCTTTGTACTAGGGCTCTTCATCACTGGAGCTTTTGGGCTGGATTGGAACTGGCGGTACATGATTGCTATGACGTTGATCAGCATGATCTTACTGGACACATTTTGCACAATGATGGCAACATTTGATATCATAAGAGAACCTTGGTTGTGGCTTGGTTCTACGGTAGTGGAGAACATCCCGAGTGGCATTATGTTCATCGTTCAATCCTACGCCGTTGTGGAACTCGCTGACGACAAGAACGAAGGAACCTTGTATGGTATAATAACAACGTCTCAAAATGTTGGCTCTCCGTTCGCGGCCTCAATAACAAAAAATATCAACTCTTTGTTCGCTGTGTGGAATGACGATATAATGAACGATACACCCAGAACTCGTCGGGATGTCGCAATCACATTTGGGATCTCATGCATGTCATCATTGTTTTCACTCGTGTTTCTGGTATGGCTTCCATCTCAAAAGAAGGAAACACATATTCTCAAAGCCAAAAGCGTGAGAAACAAGTGGATGGGCATGCTTACAATAGGTTACGTCTCATTCGCGCTGATTTGGTCCATTCTGAGTAATATTCTTAGCATCTTTGCAAGCACACAATGCTTGTCACTCACGGGAGGCTGTAAAGACTGATTGTGACAAGATGTGTTTTGTTTATAGTGCTGTTTGTTTACGTCGATCCTCTTGGCTGCCTGATTCGATTGCACCGGGTTCGTCCTCGACGTACCTTTCATACGATATCGGTTGGTCTGTTCCGAGAGACCAAACTCTTTGTCGTACATTTGTAGATGCCCAATTTTCAACGCAAATTGAATAATCAAACCAGCAATTTTGCAGTGACTAAACGATGGAGTTACCCATGTACCTATGCATGGATCAATTTCAACGCACATTTACGCAATAAAGCTACTGGGCATGATATACGCTTTTTCATCTTTCCAGCCAAAGACTACATGCCAGCTGCTCCATGGCAGCTTTTCTCGTCCATTTCAAGTTTGACTTCACATCACGAGCTATAGGTAATCTCATCCCACCATGTCAATACTTCCTATACTTTAGCTTTCCGACAAAGATGGGCAAGAGGACATGAGCGTATTCTACTTTTTGTGATTGCTGTCAATCCTTTATCTGAACCTGATAATCCTCTCAATGCTTCTCACTCGGGCATAATGAATACGTTCAGTGTAGAAATTGGTGGATCATTTGAGAGCCATGCGTTGTTTATAGCCATCCTTCATGAGCCATAGGTGGCAGTCAGAGTTCAATGACGCTATCCCAGCGAGAAAATCAGTATCTACCTCTATCAGGAAGTTGGATTTCGAAAGATCAGGCTACCGGTGCTGACCGAATACGAGGGAATTCCATTGAAATGCCGTTTTCATATGACCGTTGTAACATTCCAAGCTTTCATGTGGAAACCATGCTCTTCTATACTCGCCATTCTCAAAATGTACATTCGTGCTCTGTTTCGAAGCGATACAGTGGTTTAGCTCCAGCTGACAAGGATGAGACGTAGACTGCGTTTTGTTTAGTATACAAGAAAACATCTATACGCGATTTTGGCTGTGAGGAGCGCTGAATTCTTTTCCAGATCGAATTCAGTCGCTCATGTTGCTGACCATCTTTGACTTTAGATTTCAGTTATTACGATAGCCTTAACACCCAAATAAAAGCTTTAATATTACAACTTTGAACGCTCTTGATGTAGACTCATAGTCGTTAGTAACGCTGTCTGCGTCCACTTGAGCTGCTAGACGACTGAAATAGATGACACCTTGCATTTAGGTTCATTTGAAAGATGTGTTCCGTTTATACCCTAAAGTGAGACAGATTATAGAGTAGCTCCCATCCATACAATACAGATCGCATGTACATGCACTTTCCTCTCCCCATTGCGATCCACCATAGAGAGAGCTCGCTGCTTGTGTATTTTATTCAATCCATTCATTGAAACTGACGTGCTTTAAAAAAAGTACGTATGCTGGCAAAGCCTGTTATTCTATAGAAAGACATGCATGTACTGACAGCAAGTAGAATCTCTTTACCCCATTCATGGCTCGGGTTCTTCTGAAGAGTAAAGTATAGGTCGGGCAACTATAACACATATGTGCTGCATGAGCAAACAAGTTGTCTGCATTTTCACACATAAAGTGTTTACCAAAGCCAGACGCAGAGACGCATGTCAAATATTCAGAAAAACTCAATTGACCAGATCTCTTTCAATGGGGGTCCCCAAGTAAGTTATGACCCGATTCTCGGGACTTATAATAATGTCAATTCACCCGATCGAACGAGTGTCAGGTCTTCTGATGTGTACCATATGGAAACGGGGAGCATACGTCCTGGTAAACTTGTGCAAATTTTCAGTCGAGGAGGTATCGGAGTGCTATACCAGGAAGCAGTGGTTGGTTTGCTGCATGGTGGTATTCCCGCGATCGTGGTTCCGTTCTACATGTACTATCTGAACACCGAAAGCATCGTCGCCGTCGCAGCTATTTCGCTTGTTAACATACCTTGGTCCTTGAAGATCATTTTTGGTATGCTGACAGACAATATACCGATTTTAGGCTATCGTAGGCGACCAATGATGCTAATCGGCTGGATTATATGTGGAACTGCACTGCTAGTCGCTTCTCTTCGAACAATGCCGCAACCATACTATCCCGATCCTTCTTGGCGAGCAATAAAACCAGATGATTATACCGATACTATCAAATCCAGTCTAAATCGTGAAGCTAAAAATCAAGGAGGAGTGTATACAATCTTGTTATGCATTGCCTCCTTTGGATACGTTTTCGTTGATTCAGTCGTTGAAGCAGTCTTGATTGAATATGCACAATGTGAACCACATGCGTTGCGAGGAAGGCTTCAGGCAAGCTGTACTTTTGTTCGCTCCTTATTTGTTACAGTTACGTACGTTCTTGTCGCGTTTGGGCTCAACTCGGCAGATTACGGTGGAAGCTTCAGCTTTGGTATCTCGTTTTCAAATGTCTTGCTGTTGCTGGCGTTATTTGTTCTTAGCGCGATCCCGATGGCCTGGATCATGATTCACGAGGAAATTTTTCTCGCGATTGACTTTAGAGAATACATTGGCAATATTTGGGATTCTTTGAAATCGCGAGTCTTTTACCAAGTGATTGCATTCGGTTTTTTGTCAAGCATGTTACTTTCTATGGACAATGCTGCGAGTGACGCTATATTGATGTACTGGATGAAGTTACCCCCACTGTCAATCAGTATTTTATCACTTCTAGCGAATTTCACGATGCTTGCTGGCATCTTTATATGCGGAAAGTATGGTCTGCTGTGGTCGTGGCGAAAATTGGTTGTTTTTACCGTCGTTATTGTAGCGGTTGTGGATGTGCTGTATGCAATGCCGGTATGTTTCAATGTCATCCGAGGAATCTGGTTTTTATATGTTCGCATGGCAATTCAAGGTGTCGCGCTTGGAATGCACTTCATGACCACTTTGTTTGTGGTTGTGGAGGTTTGCAAGGAAGGGGCAGAAGGCACTTGTTCTGGATTGCTGGCTACTGCATTCAACACTGGTCCACCTCTCGCTGCGACATTCACGAAAATCATGAGCTCGTGGTTTTCCGTCCGGAATGAAGACATACAAAATGATTCCTCGGCTACCAGACGCGATAGTGCAATCTTGTTTTTGATTGCTTCTGCGTTCAAAATAATATCGCTGGCACTATTACCTCTACTGCCACGTCAAAAAGCTGAAACACAGGCTCTCAAGAATCGTGGTGGCTGCAAGGCAATGGGAATTTTCACAATTGCGTATCTTCTCGTGGCGTGGGTATGGTCTATAACGCTTCACTTTTTAAATATGTTTGAAAGCACTCGATGCCTAGCGATCGCTGGTGGATGTTCGACGTAGACTTTCTCGTTTT
Organism: Albugo laibachii; assembly: GCA_902706625.1. Lineage (NCBI taxonomy): Eukaryota > Oomycota > Peronosporomycetes > Albuginales > Albuginaceae > Albugo > Albugo laibachii. The sequence goes on from CACSLJ010000073.1 coordinate 63,731, forward strand.
GTTTGGTGTAGCTTGATCGATTTCGATAATTCCAGCCGCTATATTGCGTGGTAACAAGTCGGTGATAGAAAGTCACATACTCTCGAAAGTCTCTACGTATTTTTCATTGGCAAACAAACTGTGAATTCGACTTTTTAGTCCTACGATCTGTGCAGATCGTCAGCAGCCATATGTGAGTGGATCTTGCGCTGCAAATAGTGTATTGTCCAGCTGTCTGCCCAAGATCATCTTCTGCACAATGGAGCTATTTTCTTCATCATTGTCGTTCTCGACTACCTCCAAGGTCTCCGTTATACCTCCAGGATTGTGGGATGACTCCAGTGAATCAAAGACACCCTTCGGAGTGCATTTCATGGGTCAGCTCCACTAAAGACGCCCGATTCAGCCTCCTACGGTCCCCTGAGCCGGAGGTATTTGAACAAGGTGCCTTGCGTTCGGGTACTGCTCCAACTTTGTGTTCCCGAGAATTCTGTGGCCTCTTATCGCAATATGCTGTGGTTGGACTGCTGTACGGAGCTCTACCTGGAACTATTTCGCCATTCTTGACGTACTATCTGAACATGGAAGGAATGGCTACGACATCCGCGACAGCCTTATTAGCCATTCCTTGGTCGTTGAAATTCTTCATAGGAATGCTGTCAGATAATGTTCCGATCTATGGGTATCGCCGTCGTCCATTCATGGTAATCGGTTGGATTCTTTGCAGCTCTTGTCTTTGTTATATGGCGTTTAAGCCGCTGCCTCGCCCTTACTTTCTCGATCTATCGCTACGGTTCAAAAAGCCCAGAGACTTCACAAACTCCGAGTGGCAAATGATTGACCCACAAGCTCAAAGTGCAGGAGGGGCCTACGTGATTTTGATGATGTTTGCGACGCTTGGTTATTTGATTGCCGATTGTTGTGCTGACGCAGTGGTCGTGGAGTATGCCCAACGTGAGCCTGAAGAAACTCGAGGTAGGTCACAGACCGCGATCTATACAATGCGGACGATTTCGATGACGTTTGCTCAGATTTTGCTTGCTTTCGGTCTCAGTTCGCCTCCTTATGGAGGCACTTTTGAATTCGGGCTTGATTTCTCCGAAGTGATGCTGATTCTGGCCATCTTCGCTATCAGTGTTGTGCCTATCACGTGGTTTTGCATCAAAGAACACAAGCACAAAGCGCATAGTTTTCACAAGTACATGCTCAATTTGTGGGATGCCATCCAGAGTCGGGCGTTCTATCAGATTGTTGCGTACAACTTTTGCTCTTCAGTTTGTTTTGGTATCACTTATGTGGCCTACTATCCGATGACAAGCTACTGGATCAAGGCCACAAGCTTCTCCATCAGCTTAAGCGCTATGATCGGAAATATTGTGCTGGCAATAACGCTCGTTTTCACTGGCAAGTACGGCTTGCAGTGGAACTGGCGCTTCATGGTTGCAATTACCACGATCTCAATCGTACTTCTGGATGCTTTGTGCACTATGATGGCCACATTTGACGTCATCCGAAGTCAATGGTACTGGTTGGGAATTCCTATCGCGGAAAATGTGCCTTCGGGAATCGCCTTTATCATCTCCACCTACGTCGTGGTAGAACTGGCTGGAGAAGGGAATGAAGGAGCCTGCTACGGTCTACTCACAACAGTAAACAATCTGGGGTCTCCGTTCGCTTCCACCATAACAAAGACTCTTAATGCGTATTTCGCAGTGTGGAGTGAAGATATCAGGAACGATAGCATGGAATCTCGACGCGACGTAGCCATCACGATCTGCATTTCTTATGCCTTCAAATTGACATCATTGATCTTCTTGGTTTGGCTACCTTCACAAAAACGTCAGGTTCAGAGATTGAAAGCAAAGGGAGCCAAGAATAAATATGTCGGGGCATTCACAGTAGTGTATTTGGTCTTTGCTTTGATTTGGTCAGTCACAACAAATGTGTTTAGCATTTTTGAGAGCACAAAATGCTTTGCGGTCACTGGAGGATGCCCCCCGTAACGTAATAAACGTCCATTGAGTCCAAGCTTGTAGCTAAACATCGGGAAGGGAGCAAAATCGTGATATTCACGCTTATTGAATCGCTCGTTCTATCAATAATCTTTCGAGTCTTTCAACCTGTTGCCTCAGCTTGTCCATTTGCAGCTCATAATGCTGTACCTTGGCTTCCAGGCCCTTGATTCCTTCGGTAAGCACAGGGATGATCCTTGCATAGGCGACATATTTGAAACCTTGAGCGTCTTCTGTCACAACTTGAGGAAGAACTTTTTCGACTTCTTGTGCAATGAATCCAATCTCTCGCTTCCTGTGTGTTTTGTTCCATTTCGTAGCGTTCTTGAAATTGTATTCTGCGGCACGAAGCTGTGAGATGATATGCAAAGATCCCCCTCCTGTGAGATACGTTATATTCGTTTTGAAACGCAAGTCGGATGCATCCACATACGCCCCTGATCCCATCACTTGACCGTCGACGGTGATCCCATCTCCAAAGTACGCCGATGAGTCCACAACAAGCTCACCTTCCACTTCGATCGTATTGATAGATGTCAGATTCACATGGCTGATGTGCCCACCAACAATCTCAACAGCGTGAAGTTCGCTTTGTGACAGGTCTATCTCTCCTTCGAGCGTCTTCACCTCCAGCGATTCCACACGTAGCGTTAGGCGAGTCGTATCATATTGGAAAGAAGGGTCCTCTTCAAGCTCCCCTCCATCCCCGTAAAACGCAACACGCCCTGCTTGTTTTCCAGCCGCTTGGAGCCTCCCTGCACTAAATTTGACATTGCCGATATCAAGATCGTTGAGTGCCTCGAATTTACGCACACCATTGAGTTCCGAGCCAAATTTCTGAATTCCAGGTAGCGTCTGCCATGAGAAGCCATCATAGATATAAATAGCTGAGCACGATGGTATTATTTGAAAAGCACCATGCACAGCTTCATCATCATCATTTTGTACGATCAATAGCTGTCCAGAGATAGCGCCTGTAGTGTCAATATCTGCTTGATTCGAGCTAGAAGTGCCGTCGTTCTGGATTCTGACATAACTATGACTCGATGGGATCGAGATGAAATCGCCAGCCATCACAGTGACAGTCGAAAAAGTCATTTTCGTAGCCAGGATTGCACCATGCGATATGATCGTGCCTCGGCTCGTAAAGTCCCCGCTTGTGGTGATGCCTCCGTCACTCTGAACTTTGAAAATGGATTCCCGAGGTCTGTCGGCGTCTGGGCTCTTTCTAAACGCATGCATTATATCGAATGGAAACATACCGGAAGCATTCCCGATCTGCGCGCTGATATCGATATCAAGCAGTGAGCCGCTAAATCTCTTATTATCCGATGAAATGTGTAGTGTTGGCGCATTATCAGCATCGTTCCGCACATAAAGTCCTCCACGATCGACCTTGAAGCCATCGCGTAATGTAAGTCGCCCCCCGTCGATCTGAATACCTCCCGCTTCGACTCGAAGACCTCCAGCAGATATAACCTGACCTCCAGCCGCGATATGAATCCCACCAGCACCAATTTTTAGTCCTCCTGCGTGGATATGAGTTTCACCGGATCCTTTTATCTCGAAAAGTGTTGCATTCGGCTCATTTTCTAGCCCGATTTTGGATGCTTTCAGAAAAGGAACGTCAGTATTGGAAGCAAGTGATAAAACAGCCAAAGTCTCGCACGAGGTGCACTTCACTCCATCATACTCCACACGTAATACTGCTGATAAAGAATCAAAAGTCTTGCGGAAAAAGCCCGTGCCATTATCAACCCTCAATGGCCCATGATCGACCTGCAGAGCACCCGATTCGATATTGAGATCTCCTTCACGTACTTGGATACCATCAGAGAATACTCTAAGTCCACCTTCAGCGATGGTGGCACCTCCACGCAGGATCGCGAGTCCGCCTTCATGCAATACCATCGAACCATTCGACCGAACTTGCAGCACTGATGCCTTCTGACGCCTAAAATGGAGATAATCCAGTGGGTCAGAATACCTGTCTTCAGCCCGACTGAAATCAACCTGAATCAAGGCATCTTGGGTGCTTCCTTCAGAATCCCCTGAGTGCTTCAAATAAAACCTGCTATCAATTCCGTGGATTCTTCCTTTTTCGACCACGACCTCCCCACCTGACGATATATTTATTCGACCTCCACCCAAAAGCGTCACGTCCCCATACTGAAGATATAATGAGCCTCGATGCAGTGTGGTATCCCCATCTCCTTTCACCGTCAGCATCGGGACTTTGCCAACATTTGCCTCAATAAGATAAAATTCTTCGGATAAACTTCGCTTCGCAACAAGCCGAAGAAGAGCTCCTGTGGATAACATTCCGTGAGGGGAAGCCCTACTCTCCTCATGCAATCCATCCTCAGAGATACAAACTCGAGATTGATCGTCACAAGAACCACCCGAGTTTGAATGCATATTTTGTGGGTCACGCTGTTGAGCGCCCTCAAATTGACATTTGATCGCTGTTGAAGATTCAATTACGTCGGAGAATGTGCAGGAAAACTCACTGGCGCTCGGGTACACACCCTTCTCTTTGCTCTGTCCTCCAGGAAACAAAGTTAATGTAATCGCATACCTTGCGACCACGGGGTCCTCCCGAAAAAGCTCGCGAACGCAATTCTAAGCAGAGTCAGCTTTATAATAAAAAACCAGCGAAAAATGGCCACATACAATTTTTCCTGTAATGGAGAATACTTGCATAGCTCGAGTGCAGGCCTCGCTCGTGACATCTTTGATCGGCATTTCCAGCGCAGAGGATTGATCTCGGAAAGATAGAAACAGCTTCCCGTTTGTGGGTGCATTATACTCGGAAGCAATATGGAGATAGAATTTTTTCGATGTTGTAGAATCAAAAGCATCTCCAGGCAGACACGCTTCAATTGTAAACGATAATGCTACTGGTCAGATACTTTTACATCTTTACACACAGGGACAGCTATACCTTGCTCGCCTTCCTGCTGAAAAGGGCAGTTATGAAGCGATCCACCTGGATCATTCCCAATTACAGCTACTGTCGACCATGTGAGTGTTAGGAGGATCGCCAGAACACAACGCATGAGTCGTGCAGCGCGATCCAATTTTAGAGGCAAAAGATATGCTTTTCAAATCGACGGGTCACCAAATTTCTGGGGTCAAAAATGTTTGATATATTACGCTTCCAATTTTACACGGAAGTTGGTCCAATTCTCTATGGTTTCTGTGCTTCTGCATGCGTAAGCTTACTTGTGTGCTGTGATCGTACTGTGCACGCTGCTGTATCGCCGACTGGCCAAAGCTCTTTGTTTGCGCTCTTTGTTCTCTTGTTCGAGGTCTAATTGTGGAACTCCATATTCACAAAGCGATACATAAGAAGAGCCACGTTCTCGTAGTGCACCTGGTGCAAAGCTGAGGAACTTTTGAATCGCATACGAATCGCGTAGGCAGGGTACATTCATGATAGCTTGTAGCAGTTCCTGAAACATATCACATCGTTGCTGTAAATGACTCCGGTCATGACGCTTCCAATATGTGAAGAACCCAGCATAAGGGAGTGGAGGAAGATCAAACTGCATCAAATCATTCTCACCAGTCAAAACAGTGGATTCAGAAGGCGCAGGAGATGAAGCATTAGACCCCTGATGGGACTTTGTTGGTTGGTCCATTTTGGTGTGCAAGTTCTCAAACTCGGCAGTTGGGTCTTGATTTTCAGCACTCGAGCGGTACTCCGCCGGTGAAGAAAATGGATGAGACGATGAGTTTCGATGACAACTTTGTCGCTGGAAATAAGCCAATTCAGACTTGTGTTCTTCTAATGTTTCCATCAATTCCGCGTACAATGTATGGAAGTCTGAATAACTTCGTCGAATGGTATAAGTGAGGAGCTGATTCGCATCATTCTGGACATCAATGTGATACATGACGCGTCGTTCAGTGCTTCGCATAGTGTAGCCAGTGACAACCAAGTTTGTAAAGGTACCAGCGCCTGTCATTTCATGCATGGATGCTCGACACACCTCTGGCATCGACCGGGGATTGGTACGTTCCATTTTCTGTGTCATTGGCTCGGGAGAACTGGATCTCCGCAGCATAACAAGTGAAGGCTCCATCTTGACGCTATCTGGTTCTTGAAACTCCAATTGAAGCTTTTGGATACACTCCAGCGCATTGGCTAATCGAGCAATTTGGTTGTCTTGTGTCGCCATCAGTAAGGGATGGATGTGAACAGAAGCGCGATAATTGAACAATGCGGATAGAAGAAAAAGGACAAGTGACGAAATCGTTTCGTAGTGGGATTGTTGTCAGTTAAAGCAGAGGAAATCAAGTAATGAATAGCAGCGTTAAAAATTTCTCACAAAATCTGCTGTTCTAACATACAACAAGCGAGTAGAGTCTGAAAGTAGCACCTTCACTGGATTTATTTGCGTATGACTGATCACAATCATCTGACATCGTAAAACCTGATTATCAGCTGTTCTCGCTTCGTTTAAAAAAACCCAACTGGTTGTCGTCAGGGTACATACAACCCTTAAAATCCTGCTTGTGTACGTGTATTTCATGCTTACAAATAGAACGCAGTTTCATCTTTTTGAGCGATTTGAGGCTCCAACGTCAAACCGTAAATCAATTCAGTCAATTTTCTGTTCTTAAATTTGACTTGATTTCTAAATCCGCTCACTTTGCACTTTCGCATGACTGTAACAGCTGGCAGACGATGTTCGACTCGAATCAAACCTTTCCGGATGCAGCGGGACGTCTTTGTGAGAACCGTTGGGCTATCCGAATACCACAAACTGTCTCATCGAATCTAATCGAATTGTACAGAGTCGAATATGAACACGCAGAGTCCAGATAGAGCTGTTATATCACTTGAATGCATTCAAAAGTCGAACAGAATAGTCTCTTCACATTCTTGTCCGGCGGTTTCATTATAAAGGTTGTTTGGAGGCGAAATTACTGCCATCGTGGATGAGGCTTCTTCTGATGCTGAGATGGCTCGGGGAAATGCACCGATAGCACTCAAAGCTCTCAATTTGCTCCGAGTTCTTCTCCATTTTGCCTGAAGCGTTAGCCTCGCGCTCAATCGGAAGCACTCCATGAACTCATTGATGTTGATCTCGTTATCGTGGCTGAAATCCAATAGACGCATCCATTCTTCTGCATTCTCTGTGAAGGATTTGGTACCCAATGGAAGCTTTTCATTGAGTACTCGGATGCCGTATTGTAATTCTTTGAGCGATATCGTACCGTTACCATCTCGATCTAAAGTACGGAAAAGCGCCTGAATTCGCGAGCGATGGCGGTACAACTTATTGAACAATTCGCGTTTATCCGGAATGGATTCCCAATGCCCGGGTGTACTCTGACAGCTGTCGTCGACGACTTTGCCGGAAGCGTTGTATCGTTCAAGAAACTCACGGTATGGAACCATTTTCGACTGGGAATCCAAGTTGGTCAAAAGCGGTTGCAAGAGTCTCCAATCCAATGCTGGCGCGAGCACCCGCTCCATGACCTCACACCACTGACTGATGGAGATCAATCCGGTCTTCGCCTTATCCATTTGGTCGAAATGATAGAGTAATTCAACTTTATCATGGACAATCAGTCCAAACAGCGCATCCAAATTAGCAACCCCCATATCGCGTGACGTCGTCCTTGCCTTATACTGAAAGAATTTCGGCTTGTGGTCGAGATCCTTCATGATATGCATGTAGCATCCGAAATTATTCGAACGCTTGCCGTAATTTGATGCGGAGAAAATGGTGACCAGCTTTGTTTTGTCGCCAAAAGGCCATTCGAAACCCGCTGGAACGCATTCGTGAGATCGGACGATCATTTTCAATTTGTTCTTGGCCATGAATTTGTTGACAACATCGAATCCGTAGCAGATTCCAATACCCCGAGAATTCAATCTCACACCACGTCGATTTTGTGGATCACTCCAAAGAAGATCTCGCATGGTTACAAGCTGATGTATGCGATTTGACTTGTACCTTCCTGGAGTGCCAACATCGTCTGTGATATTGTACTCGTATCGTCTGATTGATTGAAGCTCCTGTAAAAGCACACCATTTCGCTCGATGCCTCCATGCACAACGAGAACGCTCTTCTCGATTAGAGTCGCCAAACGGAGCCATTTGAACGTCTCACAAAAGTGGTAATAGACTTCTCGGTCATACTTTTGTAGAACCTCACTCATAAAGCCGAATACTTGCGTGACGTTGGAATCTTCATGATTTCCTCGATTGATATGCACAGCTTTGGGGTACAAAAGCTTGAAAAGGTACAAAAGTATGCACACTTCGACTCCACGGTCTCCTCGATCCACAAAGTCACCATTGATAATGTAAGGATTACTGGGTGAAGGAAGCCCATTTTTCCTGAATATGAACAATAAATCATCAAGCTGACCATGTAAATCACCCAGAAGAGTGATCTGATTTGGTTTGATGTCATCTTCTGAGGCTGTTTCGAAGCTTAAGTCCACAACGTTAGCTTCTTCACGTAAAATACCACAAATTTCTTTGCAGACTCGTATCACAATCGATCGCTTTATCTTCTTGCCTTGTTGGCAAGACTCGATCATATCTTGAGCATTTCGGAGAGTCAACACTTTGTCCAAGCTACTGGACGACAGGTACACATCCGAAATATCGATTGACTGGATGTTGGACACGGGTTCTCTATTTCCCCGTTCTAAAGACGGATTTTTCTCCGTCTCATTTTGCATTGGAAAATGCTCCTCCAGCGCATTCAGAAACCCCGATAATTCCAGCTGCGTAGACGGATCAGAATAGAGCGATAACAACAAAAAGAACGCATCATACCGCTTCCTTTTCCTCACGTGTCTCCAAATCCATAAAAAGCTTCCAATCTAGACTTTTTTCATCGTCCGGCGCAGTTTTATCAGTAAGCTCCGATGCACTCGACGCTCTTGTTGATTTAGGAGAGACTGCACTCGCGTCAGACCTAAGCAAGGGCTCTCAACAAGCGCATCAGGCAACGATGTACGTAAAACTTACGATCGAGGCGATAATGCATAAGCGCTCACGTCATCTTGAACTGCTTTTCCAGCTGCTTTGGCACTCGAATTGGGCTGTAGAGCTCCCATTATGGAATCAGCGATTTCAGTCAATCACATTGGTCAAAATCAAATTAAACCAATCAGAGTACAGCAATAGCGATTCATTTTTATACTATCTCGGCCATAATGCAGCGCTATATGATAAAAAGACTTTGCCTTTCAAGTGAATAGCTGACCATATCGATCGCACACGAAATTCTCCAAGTCAGTCCGAAAGCGTTTGAAACGCTTGTTCGATTTCTTCGTACAATCCCGCGAAAAAAGCTTTCATCTGCTCTTCCGGCTGCTTTGGAAGCTGAAATTTGGTTTGGATGATCTTGTTCAAGATTGGATTAACAGCATTTCTGATCTGCGCCCACGTAATTTTTGCATCGGGAGGGGAATCGGCAATCACTTTCTGAGACAAATTGTAAAACAAAATGATCGCACGAAGCATTCCAACGCTCTTGATCAATGGACAAGTGTAGTCGTAGTCTGAAAATGCGTTTTGCTGAAGGTAATCCTCTCGGATGATTTTCGCGATTTCCATGATGACTTTTTGGTCCTCTGAAAGCGATTCTTTCCCCACTAATTGCACAATCTCTGTTAAATTGTCTTCTTTCTGGAGAATCTCTTGGCATTTTGTGCGCAGTGAAGAATACTCGGGATCGATCTTGTTGAAAAAAGGCTCCAAGACTCTCATGTACTTTGTATAACTGATGAGCCAATTCACTGACGGGAAATGTTTGCGTTGAGCTAATTTTTTGTCCAGTCCCCAAAATACCTGAACGATCGATAAGGTGGCTGCTGTCACAGGATCCGAGAAATCACCGCCAGGAGGAGACACTGCACCGACAACTGTGACACTTCCTTCTCGTTGTGGAGAGCCCAAGCATGCCACACGACCGGCTCGCTCGTAAAATGCTGCTAATCGAGCACCGAGATACGCGGGGTAGCCACTATCCGCTGGCATTTCTCCAAGACGCCCGGATATCTCACGCAATGCCTCTGCCCATCGACTGGTCGAGTCTGCCATCATCGACACATTCATTCCCTGATCACGAAAGTATTCTGCAAGAGTGATCCCCGTATAGATAGAAGCTTCTCGTGCTGCCACGGGCATATTACTCGTGTTCGCAACCAGTGCAGTTCGCTTCATGATCGGTACTTCGCGGCCATTTACAGTCATTGTCAGCTCAGGGAAGTCACAAAGTACTTCAGCCATCTCGTTACCACGTTCCCCACAGCCCACATATATAATCGCATCGGAATTCGAGTGTTTTGAAAGTGCTTGTGAAATGACTGTTTTACCACAACCAAAAGCACCGGGAACAGCACAAGTTCCACCCAAGACAGAAGGAAACAAAGCATCGATCACTCGCTGGCCAGTTGTCAAAGCCACATTACCAGCCAGTTTTTCAGCAACCGGACGAGGTTTTCGTACTGGCCAGTAATGTGACATTCTTACTTTATGCGTTGTTTTCGTCGTGTCATCGCGCACCTCCAACACCGTGTCATCCAAAGTGAACGACTCATTCATATCCGTATTGCTTCCGTACACTCTGACGACATTCCCAAAGATGTTTGGAGGGCACATGATCTTGTGCGAGTGAATCAGATCATTCTCATAAACGACTCCAAATATATCGCCTCCGGAAATGGGGTCCCCTTCCCGGAAATTGACAGGGCGATAGCGCCACTTTTTGTTATTGTCAAGGGCGCGGACATCTACTCCTCGAGGTACATACACATCCTTGCTTAGTTCTGCAATTGCTTGCAAAGGTCTCTGAATTCCATCAAAGATCGTATCCACGATTCCAGGGCCCAATTCCACCGAAAGAGGCGATTTTCGACGCTCGACGGGATCGCCCACGGTCAATCCAGCTACAAATAGACGGGTCTCTCATTATGTATGATGTTATCAGGAAAACGCGCAGTACAAGTATCTTCGTAGACTTGAACAGAAGCTCCTGTTCCTTCCAATTTGATGATTTCTCCGACCAATTTGTCATGCCCAACACGCACCTAAGGTTAATTTCAGATTTGGGACATAAACGATTGATTAAGTACGTTACCAATTCGTACATTGCGGCCCCGAACATGCTTTCCGCAATCACCACTACATTCCAGCACAATCAGACCACGTTACTGGATTTTGAGTGCAGGTATAGCTAGTGGTAAGTTCACGTACAAGGACCAGAGACTTTGTAAACATATCCATAATCCGATTCTTTCTCATTATCCCCAAATACATGCGCCATCCCTTCGTTTTATCTGAGGTTTCGGACAAATGCGATCTTCCGTAGAGGCTCAATTTCAGCGAATCGTAACCCGGTATACAATTATCAACGAATTAGATCAATGTATTTTATCTTATGCAATTTATCGACTCGAAAAGCTACATGAGAGATGTCTACCCTTCCTCGGTGAGATCAATAAGAACGATTTTTCTATCCGCCAGTATCGAGCTTTGCTGAGTATCTCCAGCTATCGATGACGCTTCAGTTCGCTGCATTGATACGTCTTTGTGTGTTTTTGTAAAGTAAGATGTGATATCGGAATTGGTACCGAGTTTCTTTCCACTTGTAACTTTTCGGACCTTCTTCTTTTTATAATCTTCCGGTTCCTTGATTTTGGTAAAAGTACCTCCACAAGATCGCTATGGAACAAGGTTTATAAGCAAGGAGACCGTCGCTCACGCTGTCTCACGCGACAGTACCTGATGCTCGGCCCACCAAGTGTCTCGTTTGCTTGGTGGCCGATTCATTGCTCGTTTCACCAGGCCAAAATATGGTTTTTTCGTGCGACAGATGCCCTGTCCATTACACTGTGAGCATTTATAAGCGGCTATTACCTCGAATATATACATCACATTGCCACCAATGAAGACGGTAGGCGTCTACTTCTTGGTGGAAGGTATGAAATACTGTGATCTTGGTGTTTGCTACGCAGGAGCTTTGAGTCAGACTATCAATTGGATTGAGAATATGGACCGCACCTAACGAGTTAATGCGAGTCATATGCCCTTGGAATGAAGGACCATGGTCATCATGATCACGAACACCACTCGATAGGAAGAGGAAGGCGTGAATCATCTCGTGCTGTAATATCCCATCAGCAATTTTGTAATAAATCATAAAGTAGAATTCTACCAACAATGTATTGATGAGATCGCTTCTTGGTCGTAAACGAAGAAGAGGAGCACTCAGACGAATTGAGCAGAAACCGGTTCGCGGCTGGTACGAGCACAAGCCCGCGCTATTCGACATACTGTTCAGACTCATAATACACTAAAAGTGCACACATATGACCATAGAGTCATGCGTGAGCTCCACTTGACTTCGCACTTTCCAAGTTGATCGAAGAAAAAAAGAGCGTCATAACTCTAGTCGAAGGGAAGCAATTATTCGAGCTAGCATGCGTATCAGAATTCCATTAATTTACCTGGAATAAGGCATGGATGTCTGGTGTTGGATCTATTCAAATAGTCTCATGATATTAGTGAGTCACGATCACATCAATACATAGCATTCGATGTACCAATCAACTCAAATTCCGGAGCTAAAAGGTCAAATTGTAGCGTATCGCTCGAGCAAATTTGGAGCATCATCACCTGTGTAAACCAATGAAGTATTAGTTGTTCAAGGCTATTATGCTAGCCTTGAGTAATCAGAACTCCTCGCAACAAATATAGCGTAATATACCTTATATAGAGCAATCTGCTCTAACTTAGTTTGCATGCCACATTAACTAGATTTTGGCTCGGTCGAATCATTGCTCGAACCGTGAACCGCATACTCCATTGATTGGCGAGATCTCAAGCAATTCTAGCACTTAGTCACAATGGTAAGCGATGACGCCAGAATTCTGTGTGAGGAGACGCGGACCGTCATGAGAACGAGCGAACTTATTGCACAATATTCGCAACTTCTGCGAGTTCCGAATAACCTCAAAACAGACTATCTTTACGACTGAAATGTAAACTCTTAAAATTTTCCTTCATGTAGCCGCCAAAGACACAGCAGAAGACAAAGGAACAAAAGATGGCCGCGGCCATGGCCGGTGGCCGAGGAAAGGGGAAGAAAAAGTGGTCGAAATGTAAAGTACGAGAAAAAGTTGCCAACAAAGTTCTATATGACCAAGAAACATACGATCGTCTTCTGAGTGAAGTTCCGAAGGTACCATTCTATCATTAACTCACTTTATAAATGATTTTTCCACATCTGATTGTCGTAGATGAAGCTGATCACCGCTTCCGCGATCGTGGAAAGGCTCAAAGTCAACGCCACGCTTGCGCGTTCTTCGATTCGACAGCTAGAAAGTGATGGAACCATTGCTCGTGTTCTGGCTCACCATACTCAGCTTATTTACACTCGTGCGGCAACCAATGCAGAAGAATAAACTGGGAGTACACTTGGTTGGAATGACACAAAAGATTGTAGCTTTATACAGAGTACGGTTAGAGTTGCAAACGTATAACGATGCGAAATTGAGATAAATGCGCCAAGCTATCACACGCTACATCATTCTTCTCATCCTTTAGAAGCTCCTGCAGAGTATTTATCGACCAGCAACAGGACGACGGTTTTCAAGTGGTCCCCAATTCTCTTTGAGATATCAAACGATGACGCATATCGGGCTAGAAATCATGATCATACATTTAGCAGGTAGAGTGCCAGGAGAATCAAAATCCAAGAGGGTGTCAGAACGCTTCCTGCGCATGTATGCGTGCTATCCCATTCGTATCGCATACAGTTGTAATCTTCCAACTTGCAATTCCACGTGCCGCATTCTGATAGCAATTCGCATAAGTAACGCGCGGAATTCTGTTTGCAGAAATCGTTTTTGATGAATGAGTCCGTCGAAAGCTGTGAGCATGAACAGTGCGACGATTCCATTGCGACTTGATGCAGTCTGTCAGCTGTTATGCACTCGGATGAACACATTGCAGAGTTTAGTTCTCTGATTGTTGGTGGGCCAAAGCCTCCAGCAGAATGTAATTTGAGATCACGGATGCGTGTCTTACACAGTGCAGTAAGCATGTAGATATTCTGGCCTGTGGTATTAAGAAATCCATCGAATGTATCTAAATTACAGTGGCTATAAGCTGCCATGACGCAAAGAGCCACTAAGCCTTCCCGAGCGGTAGATATTTATAGATACGAAAGGCCGAATGAAGTCAGGTGCTCACTGCTCATTATAAGAAGTAAGTGTGCAGCAATATCTTGCGAATTCAATTCACAGCAAAATATAACAATAATGACACGAGTGGGATTCGAACCCACGCCCGAAGACTGGTGCCTAAAACCAGCGCCTTAGACCGCTCGGCCATCGTGCCGTAGTGAAAGGAAGGAAAATGTTACAAAATTGATAAATTATGTATAGAAATTTGAATGGGTAAAACCAGAAAGAATGTACGTGAGGTACCGCCTGAAATCTGAGATTGATCGTAATAGCTTAATCATATAGGTCTAACATACTTTTATATTACATCTCTAGACGGCAGCTACTCATTCGAAAAATTGGACGAGTATCGTCCAAAACACCGAGAGGTAACTTATCTTGACGCGGAAAGTACTATTGATCGTATTGACTCGATTTAACACAGTTTATTATCCTGCTTTCTTAAGCGCTCATTCTTTCTCAGGATAGCGATCTCTGGTCCTACCACCTCCCATTCCTCTCGTACGATTTCCATGAGTAAATCCACATCATACAGACACTTATCACGTTCCTTCAGAAACGAAATTAGCTGCATAAACTCCAAATCTTGTTGCATGATACCATTTTGTGCCATTCGTAACAATGCAATCGCAATGGCAAAAACAACATCCGGTCCTTCCAACATGATAATATCTAACAATTGATAGCATGTCTCACTCGGGAAATTGGTGCAAAACAACGGAAGAAACCAATTGGTTGCGAGTAATAATCCCACATGAGGGGCCTGCAAGGACCGAAAGTACCGAGCCAAAGTCGGTAATCGACGATCAATAAGTGTCTCCAGAAGCATTGCATCCAATCGAATTCCTTTCATTCCCTTAATGTACGATAGTGGAAAAAAGGCCTCGCACACAACAGAAAGCAGCCAAAAAACACATTCCTCCGACGATATCTCACCAGGACTCTTCGAGGTAGTCAAATCAAAAAGACAGAGTAGACGGCCTGCGATATGGCTCATTGATTGGCAGTATCCCAATGTGGAATTGTGGAGCGCATACGCGAGCAATACACGTTCCAAGGCGGCTTGACCATCGCTGCATGTGATCCAACACAACTGACCAGCAAATGTTCGATTCAAATCGATCAGAATCTGCCTCCGAGACACTAAAAACGGAGTTTCATTCCCCTCAAGGGAGTCGATCTCAAGCTGGTATTTGATCCGATCGACCAGTGTCGTATGATAGCTTTTGTTTGCCGGAAATGCACTTTTCTGTAGTCGAGTAGCTCCACTCAAATTCATGTAGAGTTTGCGACGTGCCATCAATGGTATCCCACCATTCATCCAAATCAGTTCTCGCAATGTTTCGCGCGCATATCGCTCATGATCTGATCCCGGGATGGCTCCAATAGACTCAGAATATGGACAATGTTGCGCATTTGTCAATTGACAATCGCAGTCATGATCAAGTAAGTCGGAAAATTTTTGATTCCCATAGTCTTGTATATGGCTCGTTGAGTGGAAATGGCGATGATACTGGGTCCAAAGTGTTTCCTGTCGCGAAAGTATGCATTCCAAGTGCAGCTGATAATACCTTGGGGGATGAATGTGAGCAGCAGCATGATGCTTGAGGTGATTACGCTCCACGATTCTGAACCCGTATGGATCGTAGAGCCTCTTTTCGTCGGTTGGTACAGAATACACTTGCATCTCATCCAGAGGCTCCTCGTTATCTGCCGTTGTTTCAGTGCAGATGATGCTTGAAACACGAGGATGAGGCGAAGGACGAACTCCATCTGGTAGGAAATATGTTCGCAAAAGAACTTGGCCACAGGACATTGTGGACGCTGACGCATAGCTGGGATACCCCTGCTTTTGGTCTGGATGCTGAAGCGCAAACCACTCCATTTTTTCTGGCATCCCCGTAATGAAGTAAGGAACTGGAATGGTGATGAAGCCGATGCTCATTCCATTTCTCGAATACGCATTTCTTTCGAATATTTCCACGGTTAGCGTTGCATTTTTTGTATCAGGAATGCAAAATATCGTGTAAAAGTCGATTTGACAATGACGAAAGCCTGAGCGTGAGCCCAGAAAAACTAGATGCTTTTGCAAGCGCCCAGGCAGCGATTGGACGCGATATAAGTGGGACATGGAGTCTTGACATTCTGGAGGCTTTATGAATGGTGAGGAGCAGGTCCGTGGCGCAGCATTTAAAGACACTTGTGTGAATATATTCCGAACTCCCGAGTTTGCGTGATATGTGGTCTTAGCATGACTTTGACTTTGTACGAAAGAAAGATTCAAATTTCTTGCGGCCAAGATCTCAAATTGGAGCGTCCCGATAAAGCCCAAACAGTTGCGCTCGATTCGTTGATGAGTAGTATCGCATGAAGCCCGCGGTCGTGATAGAAGCTGAGAGCCAGGTTTTTGCATATGCTTGAGAAGCGATGTCGGGTACACAAGATTTTTGCGCTGCTCTTTCCCACGACATGAATTCCTGTCTATCCGTAATTGACTACTTTGGGTGAACAATCCGGAGGACAAAGCAGCGAATGCTCCATATCCATTTCGATTCCGAGCGCGAAGTCGGACAAAGTACTCGGATTCCGGCTGCAAACCAGCAATCCAATACTGAGAAGCGTCTGGGGAGATGCGTAACGAGAGGTCAAGCCCGGGATGTTCGGATTTTTGGCAAGAGATAGCTACCCAGTGGAATTTCGCGTCAGGAGAACTCGGTGTGTGTTGAAGAGACTCGGATCGAATGGTTGAGAAAAAAGACTGAGTTATTGTCAACTCTTTTGGCCGCTTGCAGTATTCGATTTCAAGCCATTGCGGAGCCACAACCTGATCGAGCAATGTGTCTCCGCTCGTAGGAAACTTCCACGATATACCCAAGGTATGGGAATCGCTTCCGATGCAGAAAATGGACATAGGCTTCCATGCTGGCTGCGAAGCAAAGGATAGAAATGCGTACAATTTGGTATCTGGTGGAGCGATATCCACCGGTGCTTCGGCTTTGTTATTTCGCGAATTTATCGATAAAACTTGTCGAGTGGGAGCATGTAGAATGAGCCATTCGCAAACCTCTAAATGATTTCCCAGAACCGCGTAATGTAAAGCAGAATTGCCGTTGGCATCGAGCGACGCTATATCATGAAGCGGTCGATTGGCATTTATCTCTTTCGAGTCTGGAAGCAGCCATTCTATGATGTCCATCCGACAATTATAGCACGCGTAATGAAGCACAGTGCGTCCTCGAAATGATGTGATATCCATAGGAATTCGCTTGCAGGCCTGAAGATCCTGATACCACTTCAATACGTCCAGGCATCCGTGGATCGCCGCCAGATGGATCACATGTACACCGTTATCATCTACAATCGACAGCCCATTCGGGTCGGACTCGAAGAGAATTTTCACCATTTCCAACACAAACGGCTTCCGCTCGGAATGTGACGAGATGCAATCGTGAAATGGCGTTCTTCCAATCGGGCATTTCGCGGTAGGCTGAGAGCCTTGCGACACAAGAAAGCGAACCATGGACACTTTTGCAAGAGTGCATGCGTGATGCAAAAGGGTTTTACCAGCCACATTCACAAATTGATACATATCTGCAATAGGCTCATTGCTTTGCCCAAATGTTTTATGTAGTAGCGGGTGGAAGCGTCTCTGGGCCTCAAAAAAGATATCGTCCTTAACAGATGCAAAGAGCTCATCAATGATTTGTGTCATTAGCATTGGCGGAAGCGATACATCTCTGGAGCGTGTGGGTGAAAACAAAGCGGCCATCGAGGAATATGCGATGGAAATCTCCTCGTCCATCCTCATAGATGAAAGCGCTCCAAAAGCAGTGGTGATTTCTGAGCGATTCAGCTTGTATGCAGTTGATAATGGAAAGTATTACGTGTACAACCGAGTCTGCGGATCAAAACAGTTCGAAATTCGCCAAGATGAGAACTCGGCTTTCGTAACGGATCAAAGGTGCGATGAAAAGACGTCACTGCAGAGTATAAATAGCATTATTCAGGGTTTGTGGTCCGAATTGCTCGAATTGGAAGCCAGATAATATATCGGGTCTCATCCAATGCTTGAAGGGACCAACTTGGTATTAGCGGATCCTCAAACGTCGAAGCTTCGGGGGTGAGCTAAGCATGCTCAATTTTCGAGTTGGTCGAGGCGGTGGCGTGCTCACAATGCCCCCCGGTGGGAAGGGACCGGATGATCCGCCAACTCTAGCCCGTACAGAACCTACCACGATACCTGCGCCCAATCCAGCATATTTTGCAAGTTCCTTCGAGTCCTTTGGTTCTTCTTTCTTCTTCTTTTCTCAGGTGCCTTTTTGAAGAACTTCGATACCTTTTCCGTAAAGCCATCCCAAGACTCCTGTGGACTTTTGCGAGGTTTCGTGATTTCTTTATGTTTTTTCTCCTTCTCCAAATCGAACTTCATGGATCTTGACGCATTGTCCAAACCCGTGTTCCAAGTTTCGTAATTGCGTCGCGTTCTTTTTGTGAGCTTTAGGCCCAGAGGCTTTCATTTTCGGTTCAGTCATAGGCAATGACTCAGTATTGTGAGTGCTGCCGCAAAGAGCGTGAGCATCAGACCGAAATTCCTACCACTGGACTGAAGGAGAAATGGCGTCGAAGGTCCAGTGTGGTAATGCTTCATCTTTGATTGTAATGAGACTTGGAAGGTTATCGAAAAGTGAATGTGCTTCTCAAGGCCAAGCATTGATTCCATGTGCTTGTGAAAATAAGTCCGCTCTTCTCATGTGGTTGTAACCAGAATTACTGCTCTCATGTCATTGTAGCAGACCTCAAGCAATTGACAAGCGCATGAACGACATTGCGATGCGACAACAGTTCCGAGCAATCAAATACGAGTGTCCAACGATGTGCTGCATACAGCCATAACAGCACGCTCAAATGTGATGGTGTCGGACGTAAACAGACGGCACTACGTACACGAATGATATGACAACGGTCCTGTCATTACCGAAACATGAACGGCCTTAAGTGAGAAGCGGAAAGCAACTAGTATTACCTGCGAGTCATTAAATATTCATACATGGCTAAAGATTATCCATGCAAATGCCTGAGATCAATGCTGCTACGTTATGGACAACTGGCAGCCAAGCAGCGGAGATTGCGTGGTCTGTGAGCTGCTCTAAGAGCTCGGAATCCCGATTGTGGGAAAGGAGTTGTCGGTAATGGAAACATCGGGTCTGGTGATGGAGGTTGAGTACTCGGAGTGACACCACTAAATGATGAAGGGATGAACTGGTCATTCCGATAATTCTGTAGCTGCGTTGGACTGGCGGCAGGCGTCATTGTATTGTTCGGAGAAGCTTGCTGATTTGCTAGGGCCATGCCATTTAAAACACTCGCAGCAGTAACCCCTAGTGCGCCAACACCAAGTAATCCAAGACTAGCTATATCCAATCTGGCGGCTTTTTTATTTGCAGTGTTCAAGGCGACGTATTCAGGATATTTCTTGACCGTTTGTTGGTTAGCCGACTCACTACCGGCAGGAGGTTTAACTTCGCTTACGATTGAGCTTTCACCATTTGTGTTGCCTGAATCTCCAAAAGCACCTTGTTCTGATGATGCGTCGCTTTTGACGCCAGTCAATAATGGTTTGTTAGGGATCCCATCATGAGTCGTTCCGTCAGGCTTTATATTGTTATTACCAATGACTAGTCTTTCAACAGCTGGGATTGATGTGTCCGATTCACTAGTCATTCCGTGAGGCCTTATATTGTTGTTACCAATGGCTACTCTTTCAACAGCTGGGATGGATGTGTCTGATTCTTCGTGTAGCATGGGGCTCTTCCCCATCCGCTTTTCGAAACCAGCTTGTGATTCACCTGGTCTTTTCTCCTCGAGACTTTTGATGGAAGGTGAAGGAGGCGGTTCTCGTGACTGGCTAGATTCACCTTCATCCCATAAATTCTTGGATTCGTCATGTATAAATAATCTATCAACTTGCTTCAGGACTCCAGATGGAACAATTGTTTCATCTGCCGTCATATCCGAAGGTGAACTTCTCTTCGATCGACTAGATGCACCAGGATTTCGAACCTCCAAACGACGGTCGACTAGTCTTGTCGCGTCTGCTGAATTCAATAAAACAGCGAGCGTGAGAAGAACAAGAAAGGCTCTTCGATTTGATTGACGGGGAAACGAGGTCAAAGAGACTCTGCGGTCATTTTTCATGTCGAATTGCAGTCAGAAAGGAGAAAATTGGAGAGTGAATTAAGCTTAGCTTGTTCAGATATCATGTGGTTGTTGTACCACGAAGACCACGTAAATCATGTGCACAATTGAGTGAGCGGTTTGACGTGATACACGAGGAAGGAAGCGATGACATGAAGAAGAGAATATGCTACCGCAACCCCCATGTTAAAAGTGACTAATGTTTACTGTCCATTCAGCCAGGGTTGTCCCTGCAATGACAGCTCAAACATGCATATGTATCAATCCAGTATAGATAATTAGCGGCTTGACAACCTAAGTCGGCAGCACCACATTTATCAGTATGAGAGTCTGCTGACTTCGAGATGCCTTTGTATGACCGCGAGACTAGCACCCGTTCACGGTGTTGCATCGGCAGGATGAACAGATCGTCACCAAAATAGTGGGATCAGCGGTCTGCTGTTTTCCAAGCGACCAAATGAAGTCCCCATAGCCGTTCCATCGTCCTGTGCTGTATGCGTTTAAATACAAAAAGACCTCCACGATACAATACATGCGCCAATCCTCGGCTTGGTGTATTGCCTAGTTCTATTCAGGCGCCCAAATATGCCTTGTTCACCTCGTCAGTCTTTTCTTCTCGCCTTTGAATGTTGAATCCAGAACTCTCTTTATCCAGAAACAATGTGCTACCGGTCAAGAATGTGCTATATCCCTTTAATCAAGAATGTGCTATATCCCTTTAGTCATGAAAGTCCCTGACGCAGCCTTGATGAGTAATGCTCCGTCACGGGTGACTGGCGGCCTCATCTCAGAGTTTTCGAACTGATTAAGAAGTAGTTAAAGCCCGCTATTCTATTCTCACCATCAGAGGCCACACTGCCAGTTTTGAAGAGGGTCGCTTGCCAGTAAAAGGCACCATCAGCAGCGATTGAGTGTATGTTGAGCAGTGTTTCCAGCGTTTTGGCTGACTAATCGCCACCAGAAGGAGGTCCTTCTTGAGCATCTCCACCATTATTGTCAGTAGCACGAGCCGGGTTGCCAGTTTACATGCCAGTGGCAGCAGACGGACTCCTGATATCTTTCACCTCAATTCAATTGAAGGTTTCTGGTCATTTTCCCACAGAACCTTCAGAAACGATTTTGTTGGACGCAACTTGCTTCTTTCGCGCCAACAGTTCGTCGCGCCGTATGAGATGTATCACAATTAGTTTCGACAAATTGCCCCGAGGGCTGTGCATTTTCAATCTCAAGATCCGGCAGCGCTGCTGTTGATCGATGGAATGAGGATATTCATAGTGGACTATTATAGCGATCGACTTTATCGACGTGTCAGCTAAAAGAGACCCACCAGCAAAAGTGACACCAGCTGCCAAAATCGTGAGAGTCATCATACCACGGTTCCTTTCACGTTAGTAACGAGAATATTTTCTGTCTTAGGCTTTAGTGAGACCTCGAGATAGAAGAAAAGATGATGATTCTACTGTTCAGGGCTTCAATTCTTTGTTCATGTGATTCAACAAGAATCAAGCAATTGACAAGTCTGATGTGTGCATGAACGGGGTGTGAATTGAGAGCTTTGCATGCCAACAACTACGGTTGCGGCACAATTTGACGGCATTTATGCGTAATGAACGCTCATTCGGTGAGTGACGTCGGATTTAACCAGCTGATGCTTGGCTGTTGCACTTGAGGACAAGCAACCTGTGACTACTGACACGTATATGGATGTAGTGCTCGAAAAGTGAAGAGTGAGAAGCGAAAGTAGCAATGGTTATTTGCCAGGTATAAAGTATTAGTAGATGCAGCAATGTGTTCTGGAATCATTTTTGATGTGACAAATGGCGCTGTATTATGGATGAGAATTAGCAAGACCCCGAAGTCTTCGTAGGGGTGGAGTTGGACTCAAAACACCAAATCTTGGATGTGCAAGAGAAGATCCTATGAACAGGTACCTCGTATTTGGAGATAGATATAGCTAGATTACGAAGTGTGATGCCGCGAAATGACGGAGGGACGAACTGACCATTTGGATAATTCTGTGGCTGCGCAGGAATGACGGCAGGTGTCGTGGTACTGTTAGAAGCAGCTTGTTGATTTGCTAGGGCGACACCCCCTATAACAGTGGCGCCTAATACGCCTGCAGCGCCAACGGCAGTCAAGCCAAGTGTGGTTATTTCCAATTTGGAGGCTTTTTTGTTGGCTGCACTCGGAGAAACGGATCCTGGGTTTGTCTTGTCCAGTTGTTGATTGGATAATCCACCATCAGCTGCTGGGTTGTCAAGTTGATATTGGCGATGTTTCTTGTGAGTCAAAACAGTTAGATGGATAATTCTCTTTTTCGCTGGTTTCGGAGCGGCTGGAGCTCCAGATAGCTGACGAATCATCGCCCAGGATTGTTTTCTAATGATGACTCAAGGATGTATCTCTATCACCCCTTTGGGCAGGTTTTTTTAATCTTCCATGATCAAATGAATGTAGATGAAATACTATTTCGTTGATTTCCGGATCCAACTGATTCATGGCTTTTTTATCTGAACTCATAAAAGCGTCAAATTTTTTTGTATGTTCATCAGAATTTACCGACGGTTTCATATGATCTCCATACGTTCGAAAGGGAGAACAAGCTGTCAGTCACAGTAGAGTCCGATGAGCTCACATTCTTACCTTTCTCGGTGCTCTTTGACAAATCTTCGATGAGACGATTACTTTCAGCTGC
This sequence comes from Albugo laibachii, assembly GCA_902706625.1. Lineage (NCBI taxonomy): Eukaryota > Oomycota > Peronosporomycetes > Albuginales > Albuginaceae > Albugo > Albugo laibachii. The sequence continues at coordinate 86,838 of CACSLJ010000073.1, forward strand.
ATACTCTGTTACTTTTTTATCGTAATCATCACGCCATTCATCCATTTCAAGTATTTTCGACTTCCAAGAGCTCAACAATTCGTCTGAAAGACCGCTCGTGTCTATTCTCAATTCATTCAACTTGTGTCTGAAATCACCATCATCTGCTGCTAATAAACCGTGTGATTTGAATAAGTCAAAGCCTACTGGGTCATTGTGCGTAGGTATCGAATTCCCTTTCTCCAAGTGGTCTGAGTCCGCATCCTATGCTATGTGCTTACGACTCAAGTCAGTTGGGGGAATAATGTCACCAGCCTCTCCAGCAGATTGAGTTGGTCGCTCGGGATCAGCATTAGGTGCATTGGGTGAGTGTTTTTGTTCGTGGATCTGATTCAAGTTTTCCCCAGATCCTTCCGCAGTCGTAATCTCGGGTTTCTCAGATACTAATTTGGCATCGTTTCGTTTCAGTATTTCAAAGCTGGGCGTATCAGCGTCCGGTCCAAACATGTATCCCTTTTTGTCGTGATAAGGGTGGGATCTGGCGATGGAGCTGTGACTTCCATCAATTGATTGCTTGGACGATTCAACTGATAGCGATGCCTCAGTAGTCGAGAGCCTTGCTACCAACATTGTAATAACCATTGCAACAAGCTTGCTTCCACGTGAGCGACGGGTATTAGATGCCAAAGAAACGATGCGTTGATGTCATCTTGTAGTACTACTTGAGTGATGATTTGAGAGTTAATCGAAGAATGAATGCTGCCTTCCACGCAATATTTTTATTGTCATGTGCTCGTACAAGAATGAACACATCGACAGGTTGTTAATAATGTCGCTTGTGAGCATAAACGAATAAAAAATGCAAACTCAAGTAAAAGCGTGCTTATGTGACGGAGCAATGCTGGCAAGTCCTACAAAGTTGTACGCTTGAATGCATTGAAGGGTAGAAAATTTGGCTCGTATTAACGAAGGCTAGTGCTGTTTCAAATCGCAGTCACATTGACTTCAGTGTTCTCGGATAGCTGAGATTAAGGTGGGAATCCTGATTCCATACGAGATGTGTCAGTGCTTGCAGACAGCTACACCGTTTGATATTTACTCTTATTCGCAATGAATATAGGAGAGACTTGTTGCGACGCGAGGCTTTCAATCATATCAGTCAGTGTAAATGTTTACTAACGCGGGTGAATCCCCGGTCATTTTTCGATGCAGCGTGAGCTTCTGCATTCACACTGTCGCAAGGCTCAAGGCTATTACTGTACAATCAAGTTGTCGTAATACTGTCGCGCTTGATGACGTGGCAATTGACAAGTGATGCGCTTCAATAGAGGGTAATGAGTAAGAAGAGATCATAATCAGATGCTAAATCATCAAAGGACATCATGGCATAGGTTTTTAGCTGCGATTGGCTATATAGACAAACCCCTCAAATTGATACATCAAAATCGTACCAAGTTTGTATCCTTGTATAGAGGTAAAAAAGAGATAAAGGTATAAGTTTTCACAGGAACTGAAAACTTCGTCACAAAAGTTACAATTCACTGGCGAGTCCACCAGGAAGGAAAATCACTAATCCACAGCCAATAGACACCACTGCGCACTATAAATCCGCTAAACTCCTGCATACCCCTTTGCACGCATGTCTACGCACGCGCATATTGATAATAGAGTCAAAGTCTAGTAGTTAAAATGCTCACTTCAACTTTAAAGCTTGAGACATATTCTATCTATTCTCTCCACTAGCTCGTACACATCCTCATCCAAGATTCCTATGTGGCTCCAGCAATTAGTGACAGTAAATTTTGTTACCATTTCCCAGGCTTCTTGTGCCCAACGCATTGCTTCCAGCACGTCCACTCGATGCAGCAACTCGATTTCTTCCTGCATGGTTTGGCTGTCGACGTCGTGTACACGCTGCAGCAAGGCGTTAAAACACTCGACGACGTAGGGATTCCGGAGCTTGTTGATCTTCAGCTTGAACTGACGGAGGATGCCAGCGTCCTGTGGTTTCAAAAAGGACGTCGTGTTCGACGAAAGCATGTGAGCTGTCACGTTGGAAAGTGGAGCGTCGAGGCGATGCGACAACACGCTGTCAAGAAGAAAAAGCACGTGCCAATTTTCCGCGCGCAGTCTTTCATTGAAGCTGGTAGCCCAGTGCTGTAACAGCTTGGTTGTTATCCGGCCTTTTGGAGTGCTGCTGTAGTTGACGCCAAGCTCGGAAGTGCACTTCCCTCGGAAACACTGGCTGGCGGCTCTCTCCGACGAAGAGCAGCGGAAGCTTGATAGAGCCGTCTGCGTTGCACGCAACGGCAACCGTTATGCGCTTCTTTATGTTCTTTCGTCCTAATAATCGCGCTGCTGAGATGAATCGTCTTGGTGCCGTGTAGTAGAAGTACGCCGTTTCATACATGTTGAATATATCATAGCGAGCGTTGCTGCTTGTGATGCGTCGCAAGTCACACCGACCTTTTTCTACGTTAGCAATCTTCATTGAGAGAGCCTCTCCGTGCGTGAGTTTAGACGAAAGCCTGTTGCGCTTCTGAAAGCGAGAAAGCCAGCCATTGCAAAACGTCAAAGCCGACAGATCGTTAAGTGGTGACGGTGCTACCTCCACAATCAATCGCTCTCGAATTGCGTCTACTTTCTCGCGAATTGTTGCGCCTGTGACGATTGGGATATTCCATCTCTCGCACTCGCGAATCCACCACAGAAGCTCTTGTTCGAGCTGTGGTGACACAATTGATTGTTTCGACTTGTGCGATGGATTCAAGCTGTCATCTTATGCTGCTTTCAGCACACGGTGTATCGTCATTCTGGAGGGTGGAACTCTAAGCTTAATTGCGACAAGTGTCCATTTAGCGAGCTGGTGCTGAGTCATTTCAGGATTTGCTATGTGGTACACGCGGAGCTGTTTTTTCTGCATGTTGGCGAGGCGTGCGTACTGCATGTCGGTCTAGGTTTTAATTAACGTGCCAGTCAAATTCAAACGAGTCAGAAAATAGGTACTATGCATAATTATCGTTTTTAAAGGGGTATGTGATAGTAATGATGTCTCAATTTGAGGGGTTTGTCTGGTCTGTATTCATAAATTTGGTGATACTGTAGGTTGAAAAATAACGCGGAAACGATGATTGTGCACAAATAGGGACAAGGAAGATTGGTCAATAAAAGCTCAATTTAGTATTGATGCATGGAAACTGCATAGCCTTCATAGCGCGATATATTATATCTCAAGGGAGTTGATGACCGTCATGCAACGTGAAGCCTGATCCGATAAACATAAATCAATATATAACAGAGGTAAACAAGATACAGAGGCTCAGCTTGAAGAAGGAAAAGGTAAAATTGATTATATGTAATAATGAGGGAAGCTACAGCAGCCCGCTGCGCCAATAGCAGCTAAGCCAAGTGTTGCCTCTTGTATACTCTGCACTTGCATCATCGAGATTGGCCTTTGTTGGGCCTGACTCTCCATTTGTTGCCCACCAGTAGTACAAATTGCTACGGATGTTATTGTCACCAGCAGGTGCTAGAAAGGTCCCGCAGGTAGTCTTCTCTCTACTGGATACTGGATGGTGAGCACCGCCTCAGCCGAATTCTCCGCGGATAATCAGAAGATCGGATTGGCTGATCGTCAGTAGCCGACGAGTTGTGAGTGATTCCATCAGTCTAGGCGGATGGGTCAATATCAGATTCGGATTTGGAATGTACGATCGGCTTGATTCATCCCCAGCAATTTTGATTCGCGCATTGGATATTGGTTGATCGAAGCGGGCGCCGTGCCGCAAAGCCATTGAGGGTACATACTGGAGCACTAGGTAGTCGTCGGTACGATCAATTCTCTGGACGATCATCTAGAGCTAATGCATCAGCATTTGAAAGACCTGCTGCCAATATCATGCCAATATCATTGGAGCCATCAGCGTACTTCCACGTGATTGAATGAAGTAGTATATCAAAGAATCGATGTGTTGTTGCCTTCGTCTTTATGCTGTGAGAGTGTGGAGATAAGCGAAGTCGAAAATATGTCTTTCAAGATTCAGAAGTTGCCAAGTTGAAGACGAATGACAAATTGTGCATGGCCAATGTGTGTATCGAGGTCACTCGAGTGCAAACATCTACTACAGCGTACAAATGTGTTCCATCCAAGTACAAATGTAGGTTCAGAGCACCAGCAGTGTCGGTCGTAAGATGACAACGTTATTCAATACGTATTCATCATCCGTGATGGACAATAGACGAAGTTTGCAAAACGATAAAAGTGAAAGGCAGCCATATTAAAAGTGATCCATAAATGCTCCAGATCTCATATGCTCAAGCTAATACCATGGTTGAAACAAAACTGATCCAACCGAATGCGATAACTGTACTCCATTATATCAAGCTGCGTCAAAACCCCGGAGACTTTGCGAGGAAATGGACACCCAATGCGCGGACTCTTGATGATCCTCGTGGTGATAAATTATTGAGAGGACCAACCGAGTTGTCCCCCAGTGAGGGTGCCATGGATGAAGAATACGGTGGCTGTATTAAATTCGCTGTAGGCGTTGTAGGTGTTGTAGGCGTTGTAGGCGTTGTAGGCGTTGTAGGCGTTGTAGGCGTTGTAGGCGTTGTGGTATTGCTGAAAGCCATAGGCTTATCTGGTTGGGTGATAGCGCCTGTAATACCGCCTGCGATGAGTCCTGCTGTGCCTACACCAAGTAAGCCGGTTGCAACCTCCTCTTTTTTGAAATATCTCCTATTCCCTGTATTTGGAGCAATGGATTCAGGATGTGTCGTTACTGTTCGCTGACTTGCTGATTCATCGACATCATGAGTTGGTACAACAACGCGTTGAACATTACCAGGAGGAGGAGGAGTCAAAGGAATTGGTTCATTAACAGTGTTGTCTGGGAGATCAAAATCAGGAGGCGGTGTAGTCATGCGTGGATTTTGAGCAGAACGCCTCTCAGTAAGTGAGCCAGTCACGGTGTTGTCTGATTCTCCACGAGCTGAGACGAAAGTGCTTCCACCATCACTCAAAACGGACTGCTTAGTGGTCTGATCATGAGCTCTTGGGTCAGTCTTCATATGATCATTACCGGGCAGTATTCCAGAATCTGAATTTGATGAGCCGGTTCTCTCTGTCGCAATCTGAGACTTTCTTCCATCCTCTCCTTCATGATCTGCAACGCCTTCAAAAGTGCTTTTTATTCCCACGCCAGAGTGAAGAGTAGCTTTGGAAGTCGGCATTTCGATTGTGTGGCTTTGGCTCGCTGCTGTTCCACTGTTTACTGTATTTTGAGAAGAGTGAATGGTACGAGAGCTGCCAGCTTGCCTTTCATGCAAAGGTTGGACTGAGGGATCGAAATCAGGAGGCGGTATAGTTACTCGTAAATTCTTAGCAGAACGTCTCTCAGCAAGTGCGCTAATCGCGGTGTTGTCTGAATTACCACGAGCTGAGACGAAAGTGTTTTCACCATTAGTCAAAACTGATTCCTTTCTGGTCTGGTCATGAGACCTTGGGACAATTCTTGAACGATCATTACCAGGCAATAATCCAAAATTCGCACTTGATGAGCCGGTTCTCTCTGTCGCAATCTGATACTTTCTTCCCACCTTCTTTTCAAGATTAGATCCTGCTTCATTCCCTTCAAATGGCTCCAATCGTTCAGGTAGCAGAGGTATACCTCTCTATTGTCCGTGGTCAGCATGTGTATCCGATATACTATTTTATGATTCAATTTGCGCAACACGGTAAGAGACCCGAGGACTAACTTTAATTTCGTCGCGGTCAGCATGCGTTTCCGACTCTGAATTTCTTGATTCAAAATATGCGATCGTTTGAGATACAGCAGCATATCCCTGTGGGTTGCTTTGACTTGATGATGCCTCACTAGGCTTTACATTCTCCAATTTTTGAACCATGGTCGTTGCTGCGTTTTTGCCTCCGTAAGTACGAGAGGACTCATCTCCTGTAGTATCAAGTGATGGCAATCTCTTTGGCACCAGTTATCGAAGACGGTCTACTACATTCCTCGAGTCAGCTGAATTCGATGTAACAGCGATCGGAAGGCATGTTGCCAGAAGCACGAGCAGAAGACCATATTCTTCTATTCGGATGACGGAAATTCGAGGCAAAGAATCAGTGTGTGGATTTTTCGTCAATATGTGGTGAGAATGGAGACTTTTGAAAGGGATGACGAAGTAGGGATTTATACAACATAAATTTCATTGGATGGTAGGATATGAAGCCGAGATACCCATTTTGAGAGACACCGTGTTTGAGAAGGGGTGTCCCTGCAATCACAACATAAAGGGTATCCCTGCACTCACAACAGAAACACCTGGCAGTATTCTTTCGGTGAATATTATTGACGGCGATGCAATTGGCTGATGTCTTCACTCCAAGTCATTCGCGGCGCCTTTATCATTCAGCTGCGAGTTTTTCGGTATCAGATACCTTGCAAGCTTGGCTCGGTTTTTACCTGCTCGATAATATCGACCTTGTGTGCTGCGTCGACATGAAGGTGTTGTATCGTTTGGAGCCCTAACCAGAGAACTGTGCTGACAATATATGCGTCACAATCCATGATGTTACTTCTCTGTGGTTGGCTTGTAAGAAAGGATTATGAGCGAATGGTAAATATATTAGATTTTATCGAATAAAATCTAAGCTGATGCAAATATTAAAAATGTAATTATAAAATCCTTCGCTCCCATCGTCGTAAATGGAGCTCCATTACGGATGGCTGGTGGCCAATACCCGGAGTCTTCGTACTGAAGGAGGTGCGCTCAAAAACCGCATTCCTGTTTGTGGGACAGCAGTACTCGTAACTCGATCATCAGAAGGCGTCGTGGTATTAGCAGCTTGCTGATTTGCAACGACGACACCGCCTAGAACGCTAGCAGTGCCTGCACCCAGTGCGCCAGCAATACCTACGCCAAGTGTTGCCTTCTGTATGGTGGAAGCTTTTTTATTCGCGCCACTGGTTTGAGTTTCTTGTGAAGCTGGTTCTTCTTCGGATGATTCAGCATTAGTGTGCGTTCGTGGAGGAGGTCCGTTACCACCACCATTTGCGGTAGTGGTTGTACCTTGTTGAGCAGGATCTCCACCATTTATTACCGGACGTGTCGGATTGGCAGTAGCGGCCGGTTGGACGGGAGGTGTTTGTTGAGTATTTGCGCCAGATTGTCGAACAGGTCGAGGTGGTGGGTTGCCAGAACCAGGAGATGGTGGGTTGCCAGTAGCAGGAGGTGCACTTGGTTGCGGTCTTGATAGCAACTGATTCTTCGATGTTATTGCCAGTAGCAGGAGGTGCACTTGGTTGCGGTCTTGATAGCAACTGATTCTTCGATGTTCCCGCATGTCCTTCCGCATTGTTAATCTCGGCTTCGTTAGTTTCTACGTGGCCCTTGTGCGGTAGCAGCTCCAGTTTTTCAGAGCTGCTGGGCGCATCAGCATTCGAGCCACCGGACTCTCTCTTAAACCATTTCCTAGGGTTCAATTTCTCCATAACTAATTTTCTGGAAGATTCAGCTGAAAGTGATGCCTCAGCAGTCGAGAGCCCTGCTGCCACCATTGTGATAAGTATCATACCAAGCTTCCTTCCACGTGGGCGATGGGAAATAGATGCCAAAGAAGGGATGCGTCGATGTTTCATCTTGGGTTGTAGTACTACTTGAGTGATAGTTTGAGAGTAAATCGAAAAGTGAATGCTGCCTTCCACGCAATATTTTTGTTTTCATGTGCTCGTACAAGAATCAAGAAATCGACAAGTTGTTAACAACGTCGCTTGTGTGCATGAACGAGATCAGAATGCAAAATCAAGTAAAGCGTGCTTATGGGACGTAGCAATGCTGGCAAGGCCTACAAAGTTGTACATTCGAGTGCTCTAGGTCAAATGCATTGAAGAGTAGGAAATTTGGCTCGTTTTATGGATAGCAAGTGCTGTTTCAAGTTGCAGTCACATAAACAACAACGGTCTTGTATTAATAATATTAAGGTAGACACCCTGATTCAATGAGTGAGATGTGTCAGTGCTTGCAGACAGCTACATCTTCGATATATACTCTCATTCGCATTGAATGTAGGAGAGACTTCCTGCGACTCGCTGCTTAGATTGATATCAGTCAGTGTATATACACACAAAGTGGGTCACTTCGGTCATTGTTCGATGCGGCGACAAGTTCTGCAATCACCTGGTCGTAAGGCTGTAGGTTAAGACGTTGCAACCGAATTGTCTTAGTCATGTCGCGCTTGATGACGTGACAATTGACAAATGATGAGCTCTAATGGCGGGTGATGAGTAAGATGAGAACATAATCAGATGATGAATCATGTAGGAGGGAGATCATTAGACAACCGATTAGCTGCGATTGGCTATATTCATAAACTCGTGATAGGTTGAGAAGGAATACGTAAGCGCTGATTGTGCAAAAAAGGGACAAAGATGATTGGGCAAAAACATCTCAATGTAATATTGATGCATGGAGATAGATTCTCCTTCATAGAATAACGTATTAGATTGCAAGGGTCTGATTGACTGTCATAAAAGGAGTTGTTTGTCCGATAAGTATTGACTAATAGGTATAAGAGGTAAGCAAGATACAGAGGCTTAGCACGGAGGAAAACTGTAATTAAATTTCATGAAGTAATAAACGAAGCTAATGCAATGCAAGTATGAAGTAAATTATGATTCTTGGGCGCGAATGGGATGTTGAATAATCCATTACATATTGGTGGGAATAGCACCGCGAAGTTTTCGTGGAGTGGGTGCTGTACGCAAAGCCCGGAATGCTGCTTGTGGGAAGGGAGAACTCGATACTGTGTTCTCTAGTGAAGGTTGCCAATTCACAGGGATACCAAGTGCTGGATCGGATAAAGAGCCAGGTGGTGGCTG